>PVKE010021914.1:0-26058 GCA_004027555.1 Craseonycteris thonglongyai
GGGGGGAGGGGGGAGGGGAATTATTTATCCAACAAAAACAAAAACACTAATTCAAAAAGATACATGCCCCTATGTTCAATGCACCACTATTTACAATAACCAAGGTATAGAAGCAACCTAGGTGTCCATCAATAGACAAATGGATACAGAAGATGTGGTACATATATACAATGGAATATTACTTAGCCATAAAAAATGAAATCTTGCTGTTTGTGACAACATGATATACCTACAGGGTATTGGGCTAAGTAAAATAAGTAAGACAGAGAAAGACAAATACCATATGATTTCACTTATATGTAGAAACTAAACACACATACAGAAAAAAAAAAGAACAGAAAACAAACTAGTAGTTGCCAGAGGGGAACAGAGGAATGGGTGAAAAGGGTGAAGAGGAACCAGAAGTACAACCTTCCAATTATAAAATAAGTCACAGGAATACAATGCATATAGAATAGGAACGTAATAATAACTTTGTATGGTGACAGGTGGTTACTAGACTTATCATGGCAATCACTTCACAAAGTATATAAATGTTGAATCAGTATGTTATACAACTGAAACTAATATAGCATTGTATGTCAAGTACACTTAAATGAGTTCATTAATTAATTATAAATAATAAATAAAACAATGTCTTAATGAGTAGGAATAGACACAGTTTAAAATTTGGCAGACAACATCACATTGCTTCCTATAAAGGTTATGTCAGTTATACTTTTGCCAAGAGTATACGAGAAGACCTGCTTCCCTAAACCATTCACAGCATAGAGCATTGTCAAACGTTTTTGTCTCTGCCAAAAAAAATAAAATCTATAGTATATTACTATGTTTCGATTTTTAATTAAGATGAACATATTTCTATATTTCAAATTTTGATTTTTGGTACATGATTGGTTAATAGACTTTGCTTATTTTAATTTCATCATTAATTTTTGTGCCTGTTAAGTTTGGAAGCTTTTGAAGTTAATTATTCCTATAATCACCTGTGTCACAATTTTTGTTTTAAATTTTCTTTTATCTTAACAGTATTTATGACATTGTCCCCTGTAGTTACATTTTACTTTTCTGTAGTTAAGGTGATCAACCTTTTTTCTAGTCTCACATAAATTATTCCATATTTTCTTCTGGTATTTTATCATTCCATATCAAACACTTACATCACTGATCTCTTCAGCATTTAAAAAATAATAAATATAGGAGAGAGGGAGAGGGGAAAGGAAGGAAGAACAAATGAGATGGAGGAGGGACGGAGGGAGGAATAGCTCTATATTCCGGACCTGATTTTAAAGTGAAAAAGGCTACCAAGAAATATAGGCTTTAAGAATAAAATTAAAATGGAGTTGGAAAAGAGGTGTCTGACTTTCCAGAAGCCAACACACACATATATGTGATTAATGATGAACATCAAGTCTACTGATGACAAATTCTCAAGAAAACCTAGCATGTGACCTGGCTGAAATGTTTGTACAATGTTCAAATCCCCCACCCACCCACACACCTATCCACCCACCTTTTGGATAAAAAGGTTAGATCCAACATGGTGCTTTACATAGGTTCTACTTCTCTAATTGTTTAAATTATAATAATGAGTAATACAAATATAATGTGATTCATTAGTTAGTAAAACTTGTATAGTGTATAAGACGTATATACTGTAAGAAAAAAAGAATTAATATGCTAAAACAGGCTAAGTAATATGCAAAGCTTCCCACTGTATGTATATACTATATTTGTGAATGAAGATGCTTCCCCAAACCTTTTATTTAACATATAACAACAGAAGATCCTGTCTAGTGACCTACACTTAACAATTATTAAAACGCCAATAAATTTCTGATCAACATAAAATAGCTGCATGATAACTGTACTCTTTCATTCAAGAAATACATTGTGCCAGCTAACGTCCTAGGAGCTGGGGATACTAACGTAAATTTGTAAATGGTGTATATTAGGCTTTATAAAACAAAATAAATCTCAATTAACACGATCTCCATTATTATCTTATAGATCTCTAAGAGAAATGATTACAAGCTCAAGGAGACGAGAAGTCGTATTCTTCTTCATAGTCTAAAAAATGATAAAATATGTATTAAAGTGAATTATGTGTCATATATAGTATAATATGTAGTATGTAATGCATGCAATTACACATGGACAATAATGTATTAATTATATCAAGAAAATGAGCTCTTAATGTTAAGTAATAATGTCTACTACCCAGTGTTTAATACATAATAGATATTAGGTAAACATGTGATGAATAAGTATCTAAATAGTTGTGGTATTTCAGAAGATGCAGCAATATGACTGGAACTTTATAGTTATAACAAACTGAGATCTGTTCCAACATTACTATCTGCAGTATATGCAGATCAGACTCTGGAAAATCAATTATAGCAAGCGTGTCCAACGTTTTGGTTTCCCTGGGCCACAGTGGAAGAAGAATTGTCTTGAGCCACACATAAAATACACTAACAGTAATGACAGCTCAGAAACTACAAAAATAATTGCAAAAGTATCTCATAATGTTTTAAGACAATTTATGAATTTGTGTTGGGCCACTTTCAAAGCCATCCTGAGCCGAATGCAGCCATAGGCCATGGGCTCAACAAACTTGAGTTACAGATTCAGTGGTGAGTTATAGAAGTTAAAACATAAAAGACAAGAGTGATAACTACTGTTTTACCAGCATTATAGTGACAAAAAAAAAAAAAAAAAATTCTAACTCCAGACTTTAGACTCAATTCCTGCTGGAATGTCCATCCTGGGGCCTGCCCTACAAACCTTGAATTTTCTCGCCCCACAACTACAAGAGCAAATTTCTCTAAAAAAAATAATAAATGTCTGTATGTGTGTGTGTTGTGTGTGTGTGTGTGTGTCCAGATTCCATGCTTATTTCTGCACTTCTGGTCAATAGTAGAAGACATGGGAGGTTGGGGAAAGAAGGAGAGAGAGAAAAAGAGAGACTGACACATTTCACCCAGTTTCAAATTCCTCATGTACGATAATCCTGTTACCTCCGCAACTATGTTATGGTAATTAACTTAACGGCTGCTGTGAGTGCAGCAGCTACATGAACCTAAATTAGTCACCACTACTCAAGGAAAATATACATGAAAAAACTGAGACAATATAGTACAAGATTTACCTACTAATATGAAGAAAATGTACTGTGAACTGAAAATACATGCCTTAAAATTATAGTGCTAAATAAGACATCCAACAAAATCACAGGAATATCCTAATAATTGAATAAGCATAAAATACTGATGTTATGATTACAATTAGTTTGCTGATTCTATCAAGTAAATAGTATAAATTCAAATGCAAATGATACAGAATATATAAAGTTGGTACATACTTGTGACAAAAAATTTTTTTGTAAAAGTACAGCTGTCAAAGGCAGCAATTTTCTCCTGCAGGACAACGACGAGGATCCTAAAATAAGAAAAAAAATTGTGAGTGTGAAATTCTATAAAAATTGAGCAAATTAAATCACCTAGAATTAAACAAGTATCTATTAATGAAAATGAAATTTTAAAAATCAAATGTTTCTCATACTATGTAGAGTAGAAACATCTATCTCATAAAATATACAAATATAACAACAAAATCCTTAGTAATCAAGATAGACACATTTAGGGGAAGAAAAGTGACAGGAGAACAAACTACACCTCAAAAAACATTTTCTTCTAAACAAAATTTTATCTTCACTCATTATAAATCAAATAAATCTATCTTCATTAAGAATAAATGAGATCAATGAACTGCTGGCTATTTACTAAAAGTGTTTTTCCACTCTGGCTCAAAGTCATGGAATCAAACAGAAAATGGATTTATGTAACTTGTCACTGAATTTCCCAACACAAAAGAAAAAAAGAAAGAAAAGTCAAACAACTATTATTCAGTATAACTGATTCATTTCTGATTGACTCAATATATTAAAATTTAATCAGACTGTGTATGAACAAGAATTCTCCCAGAACCCAAGATTTATAAATAATTAGGAAAATAATTAATTTTTAATATTTCTTTAAAACCAAAATTCCCAAAATACCTCACAAATAAAGTTGTTTTATAAACTACGTTTCAGAGTACTGGCTCCTTGCAGGACATTAATAATATAAATAGCAAAATTTGAAAGTTGTTTTGAAAAACTCAAATTAAAGATTAGAAGTACTGTTAAATATTTAACATACTCAGGGAAGCTGGGATGGCTCAACGGGTTAAGTGCTCGCTTTGCAGCCCCAGAGCCCGAAAATCTAATCCCGGCTCTGGCCCAGAGAGACCCATATGCTGAGCTGGGGTGTGCCCCCAGACTTTCTGGGATTTTCAGACCCAGGTTAAAAGGCTTAGGGAATTCATAATAAGAATGTGACAAATTCAAATAAGGTAAAATGCAGAAAAGACAAATCAGAGATGATAGGATTTCATATAATCCAGTAACCCCTCCCCTCCAGAGAACAGTAACACACAAAATTATTTCCACAGGAAAGGTTTAATTTATTATAAATATTGGTAAATTCAAAATACTAATTATGGCACACATCTGATTTGCTAACACAAATAACAAAATTAATCAGGGAATGATCTGGCAAGTCAGATTTGACATTTTATAGAGCAAAATCTAAGCAGTATCCTGAAATCTACCTGATAGCTTTTCCCCTAACTTTCACCACATTTGAACTTAATAGAATTTCTAATTGGAAAACCAATTCCAAAAAATTACATAATATACCCAAAATTAATATTTTTGTTAAAACTCATCTTCAAAGTTTTTCTTTTAAAAATAAAAATAAAATATGAACCTTGCTACATCAACCAAATATCCTAAATTTCATTTCCACTGTTCACTGAGGACATTTCCTATTCATAAGTCATTTTCTTATTTTGCTTCTACTACTACTCACAAGTTTCAAAATCATGAATTTCTTATGATGAGCACACTGACTATGAAAAGTAAACTGTCTTAATTTTCAAGGCAGTTTATATCTACCAAAAATATTAAATACATTCATCATTTCATGGCCAAAATTTCAAAAAATATATTTTTTGTAAGAAAAATCAATCCTAACTGTATTTTAATCTGTATGACCCAGAAACACAGTACTTGGAACAAGTGGAGAATTGAGGAAAAACTCAATTTTGCCCTTAAGTGTTTTTGTACCAGTTTTATAAAATAATGTAAGAAATCGTTTTTGAAAAATTTTACTTCACATTTTTTCTGTTTTCTAATATATTTATATATTTGTAACTAAAGAAAATTGTGATCTAAAAATTGTATTTTTACTTGTCTTCTTTTCAAATGTGTTCAAGTTTCTCTTTGGCTAAAACTCCACTTGGTGACAGCACAAAGAAGAGCCATCATTACCGGTTTCCAGGTTAAATATACTGTACTATTCAATAACACTGACTTTAAATAATTTGATGTGTCATTGGATAAAGTATTTCTAATACTGCTGATAATTTTAAGTTTGATATTATTTGTATAAATATGCATAATAATTAGATCTTCATTATGAATTGAATACTATCACTCTATGTCTATTCTTTGTCTTTTATATTTGAATTCAAATACTTTTATCATTAGTACCAAAGTCCATGTGCTCTTTAGTTTGTATTAAGCAGGTATATCTATCCAACCTTTCTGAATCCTTTGAAATATACCTTTAAAATCTCACCCAAGTCTTTTATTATAAAATGTATTTTATATTGACACAGCATAAAGTATTTAATTTTCCATGTTCTCTACATTTGCTTTCTGATGCAATGGAAGGCATAATCTGCATCCATGACCTTGATTAAAACATTTAGCATCACAGGGCTTTAGTTTGCTGAAATGGAAAAGTAAAATGTGTTAAGTATTAAGTAATAGAAGATCCTTAAGGTCCCTTTCTACTTTAATGTTCTGTAGTTATATAAATTAATTCTTCATTATCACTGGGTCAGGTAGAAGTTCAATCCAGATCTGAAAATTTTCCTAGAGATTTTATCAAAATAGATTTTAATGAAGGGAAATCTTTCTAGTCCCTATGTTTTCTCAATCTTAAAAGTCTTAAGGAATGAGTGGTTGGGGGAGCCTTTTTCTTAGTCAGAAATATGTTTTGTTTTGATGAATGCTAAAAGAAAAATTACATTTCACATCATAAACCCATAAACACAGAGAAGTACATACAGTATATATATTTAAAAGTTACGTGATACATACAAAGTCATCCCTTTATAACCTTACGTTTGCTCAGACATTTTCTATTCTTTTCCATTTCACTTTTTAAATGCTGGTATGACTCACTAAAATTAATTCACAATTCACTAATGTGTCAAGACTGGAGGTCTGAAAACATTCATTAAGAAATTTCAGAGATACTCCACTTAGCAGAATTCACAATGTGTTTTTGCAACATTAAAAAAAAAATAAATTCAAGATAGTCAATTACATTGGTAGAGATCTACATGCCAAGGAAGTATGTTATCTTATACAAGAGACTATTGAAAAGATGCTTACCGTTTGTTGCAATGGAGATCATAGATAGGTGTTTTAAACTGAATAGACTTGACCATCTCCCCAGTACGAAGTGAATATAGATCCACACAACAGTAAGGTGGGCTGGTGCTAAAAGAAAAAAAAGACAAATGCCATTATTTTTCAAATGGTGAGAGGGCCAGTATAGTCTACATTTTCTTATTAACATAATGTTAAAACCCCTTATTAATATAAGCAAATTAATTTGAACTATAAAAATAGATTATAATATATCCCAATCAACTTACTTCATGGCTGCAAAATTATGGGGAAGAAAAGCCAGTGAAACTAACTCACTAAATTAGTACTATAAAAGATAAAAATCATTTAAGATTATCTCAATAAATGTAGAAAAGCACTTCATAAAATTAAAACACCATTCATTAATCTGATAAAGGATAACAACCTTAACACTAGCATTCACATAAAATAGTAAAATACTATAAGCTTTCA
This sequence comes from Craseonycteris thonglongyai, assembly GCA_004027555.1. Taxonomy (NCBI): domain Eukaryota; kingdom Metazoa; phylum Chordata; class Mammalia; order Chiroptera; family Craseonycteridae; genus Craseonycteris; species Craseonycteris thonglongyai. The sequence goes on from PVKE010021914.1 coordinate 6,980, forward strand.
GTCTAAAATCAGGAACTAGGTAAGAATACTCATTATCACCACTTCTATTCAACATAGTGTGAAAGGTCCTATATATAAGGCAGGAAAAGAAATTACTACAAGAAAGAAATAAAGCTGTCATTATTTGCTGATAAGTAGATTAAATAAGTATAAAATCCCATAATATAAATGTGTAAGTATATATATATATATATATATATATATATATATATATACATATATATACACACACACACACACACACACACATAAACAGCTTCACAATAAGGCAAACCATTACAAATACTATATTAATTTACGAAGGTGCTAGATATACTAGTATCTCTATTTTTATAAATTAACAATTAAAGTAAAATTTTAAAGCTATATTATATGTTAAATATATGAATATATTGAATATCTTGAAATAAATCCAAGGAAGGATTTCAATATATTTACACACGCGCACACACGCAAGACAAAAATAAATGGATATATTGCTTCTCAGCCTTTTGGCTAAGATCAAGTGTAAAAATAAATGGATATATCATAGGCTGACAGACTTCTGAATTGATAAAGTTCAAACCTAATAAAAAATTTACCAAGGGGAAGCCGGGGATGGCTCAGTGGGTTAAGTGCTCACTTTCCCCGGGGTCCAAGGATCGAATCCCGGCCCCAGGCCGTGCGGACCCATATAATGAACTGGGGAATGCCCCCAGTTCGGTTCTCACCCAGGTGAGACCCCGGCCCAGTTCTTGCCCTGTGCAGCCCCACGCCCACTTGTGGAATAAAACTATGTGGAAAAACCGATGATGTGCAACTAAGGAGACTGTTCTGGGCCCTCCCCTTTCTCTCTGTCTCTCTGTCTGTCTGTCTGTCTGTCTCTCTCTCTCTCTCTCTATCAAAAACAATAAAAATAAATCTTTAAAAAAAAAAAAATCTACCAGGAATGAGACTTCATTCTAAAATGTATGTGGAGATACATTACACATGAGACTTATATGATAGAGGTATATTAATTAAGACACTGTTTTTGACATAAGAACAGATGAGCACATTCATTTTTCCACCTTAAGAAATCAAGGAGAAAGTAAAATCCAATAAAGATAAAATTTGTAAATTCCATCAATCATTTAAACAAAAAAGGTTTATGTATCCTACACTAAATCTTTAAGAAGAAAAGGAGTCACTTTCTTTTTCTTTTTAATATTTATTTATTTATTTATTTTTATTTTTGACAGAGAGAGAGATACAGAGACAGAGACAGAGAGAGAACTGAACTGGGGGAGCTCCCAGTTCAGCATATGGTTCCACACGGGCCAGGGCCAGGATTCGATCCCTGGTCCCTGGCGCTGCAAAGTGAGCGCTTAACCCACTGAGCCATCCTGGCTTCCCCGAAAAGGAGTCACTTTCAAATTTACTGTATGAGGCCACTAGCCCCTGAAAGCTAAACAAATATGTCATAAGAAACTACAGATATACTTATATATCTCTGTGTCTCACACATAAAAATTCCTCAACAAAATACTAACAAGTCAAATTCAGGAAAACAAAATAAAATGAGGTTTATTCCAGGAATGGAAGGCTGTTGAATAGAAGAGCGTACTCAGCCTAATGAAGGGCATCTATAAAAACACACACAAATGTAAGAAAAACCACTTTCCCTAAAGGACTATCCACATGGTAAAACTGCTCTTAATATCCTATTCAAAAATGACAAGCTAATTTTAAAATCTTTAAGAAAATGTGAAGAACATGATTGTGGGAACTTTACATGTATGGAACTTATTATTAAGCTACAGTGATTAAGGTAGTATGAGCTATCATCACCTCAACCTGACAGAATGTCTAACATCAAAAAGAATGTAGATAAATGGGAACCCTTGTGCACTGTTGGTGGGAATGTAAATTGGAGCAGCCACTATGTAAAACAGTATGGAGGTTCCTCAAGAAATTTGTAATTTGTTATTCACAAAAACAAAACAGTTAAATGTCAATCAATAGGTAAATGAATAAATATACTATGATATACTAATGCAACAGAATATTACTCAGCAATCTAAAAGAGCAAATTATCCATACAACAATATTCAAAACCATTATGAAGGGGGGAAAAAGGCCAGACAGAAAAGTTTACATACTATATGAATCCTTTTCAAAGGAAAACTATAATAGGAAGCATACCGATGGTTGCCAGGAGCAAGGAAATGAGGGAAACTAGAGTGCAAAGTGGCATGAAAAACTTTTGAGGGTGGTAGAAATGTTGCTGCATCTTGATTATGTTGGGTATTTCACAACTGTATACAACTGGCAAAATGAGAAGGGCGGGGGGATTGCCCTATAAAACCTGACTTTAATCTCTAAAATTGACACAAGGCAAAAATTATTTTCTTAATGTCTCCAACTAATTAAAACAGTTCTCTGCTGAGAAGCAATGATTTAGTAATGAATGAAATCTAACATTTTGCGAAACCAGCTGGGAAGGAAAAAGCAGCTTGTCACCTTCAATTAGCAGCTCATTATAGCTACTTCTACACTAGAAACTTGAATTCTGATCATTTCACGAGCATTCATACAATGTCACAACTGAGATTCTTCCTGCAGAAAGCCTTCAATAGAAGTAGACAAAACAAATGCTATGAAGGCTTAGTTTAGAGACTGAACAAGACCTGATACAACTAAAAACTCTATTTACAACTGGGGGGGGGGACCTCTTATTCAATGCCTAACAGAAAAAGATAATTCTTTAACATAAGAGTTGTCAGAAAGTCACACATGCATTCATAATAGAGTCACACTATATGCCAATAACACAGTTGTATATATGCCTGACATATCCTTTTGTTCTCTATTTTCTCTTTTTAAAAGCCTTGACCATTTCCCTGGGACACAGCAAGACAATCTTAATTTTCCTCATGAGTAGGCTCATGAGAAAGCTCTTTATAACATCAGCAGTACACATGCCCCGTAACAGGAAGGACACGCATTATACTAAAATACACACACATGAAACAATGTTTTACATTGTACTCTAGTGTACCTTAAACAGTGCCAAAAGAAAATAAAGCAAATGAAATTACAAATCAGAGGAGTTGAATTAACAAATAATGAACAAAAATTAAAACAGCTTATGACCAACACTATAAGTGAACTTAAATTTATCAAAGACTTTACCCAACAAAACGCAGGATACACTGTCCTCTGAAGTGCACATGGAACATTCTACAGAATATACCATATGTGAACAATACCACAAGATTCAATACATTTAAAAACAATGAAAACAAACTCTCTAAACAACTTGGTATGAAATTATAAAGCAAAAACAGAAGAAAAATTGAAAATTCACAAATAAGTGGTATTAAACAATAACCTCTTCAACAATCATCAGGTCAACATGTGGAATTAATCAACTAAAACAATTAACACCACATTAACAGAATGAAGAGGGAAAACTACATGATCATCTCAACTGATACAGAAAAGGCATTTGTTAAAATTCAACATTTTTTCACAATAACATATAGGAAGCTGGCAATAGAAGGGGATTTCCAAATATGACACAGGGCATTTATAAAACACCCACAACTAACATTATACCCAACAGCAAAAGATTGATTGTTTTCCCCCTATGGTCAGGAACAAGAAAAGAATGCTCACTTTCAACACTGCTATTCAGCAGTGCATTAAAAGATCTAGCCAAAGCAATTGGGTAAGAATAAAAAATAAAATTAGAAAAGAAAAAATAAAACTCCCTATTCACAGATAATATGTTCCTATACAGAAAAGCCCACAGAATCTACAAAATAGTGCTGAAATTGATAAATACAGGAAAGTTATACGATATAAGATCAGCATGCATAAAGCAGCAATTATCAACTCCGAACCCAGCCCATGCAAACCCATATGCTGAACTGCAGCCCAACTAGTAACTGCGTGAATGGCTCAGCGGCAAAGGTTCTCACCTCCCATGCAGCAGCCCCGTTAGGTTCCTGCCACGAAAGGCTCATATCCGCCTGTGTGGAATAAAGCTATGTCACAATTAATGATGTACAATTATGGAGACTGCTATGGGTCTTCCCCACTTCTCTCTCTTTCTCACCTTCTCTCAAACAAATAAATCTTTAAATATTTGTTTTTACTTTATTTATTTTTGACAGAGAGAGAGAGAGAGAGAGAGAGAGAGAGAGAGAGAGAGATACAGAGACAGAGAAAGAACTGAACTGGGAAAGCTCCCCAGTGCAGCATATGGGTCCACACGGGCCGGGGCCGGGATTTGATCCCCAGTCCCCGGAGCTGCAGAGTGAGCGCTTAACCCACTGAGTCATCCCGGCTTCCCCTCAAACAAATAAATCTTTAAAAAATAAAAATAAAAGCAAATGGAATTGCAAAGAGCCCCAAATAGGCAAGCAGTATTGAAAAAGAACAATAATCTTTAGAAAACATTGGAGGACTCACATTCCCCAATTTCAAAATTTACAACAAAGCTACATTAATCAAAACACTGTGACACTGACATATACACAAATAAACCAATAGGATAAAATGCAGAGTCCAGAAATAAATCCACACCTCTAATATCAATTAATTCCTGAAAAAGGTACCTAGTCCATTAAATGGAAAAAGCATAGTATATTTCAAGATATGATGCTAGAAAAACTGGAAGTCTACATGCAAAAGAATGAAGTTGGGCTCCTATCTTACGTCCTATATAAATATAAACTCAAAATAAATCTATGTTAGCAACGAATGTCACCCCAATAAATTTAACACTTAAAAATAAATAAATAAATCTAAAGAATTAAGAGCCAAACTATAAAAATCTTAGAAAAAAAATAGGGGTAAATCTTCATGATCTTGGATTTGGCACTATCCTTAGATATAACAACAAAAGCACAAGCAATAAAAGAAAAAATAGATAAACTGAACAACATAAACAATAAAAACCTTTGTACATCAAAGGCCATTGTCAAAAAAGGAAAAAGACAACCTAAAAACTATGAGACTATATTTTCACATCAAATATCAGATAAGGGCCTAGTATCCAGAATATTTTGAGAAATCTTTCTATTCAACAAGACAGCCTAGGGGAAGCCAAGATAGCTCAGTGGGTTGAGTGCTTGCTTTGCAGCCCCAGGGACTGAGGATCACGTCCCGGCCCATGTGGACCCATATGCTGAACTGGGGTGTGCTTCCTATGTGGAAGGTCTCCAGTTCACTTCTTGCCCCACCCTCATCCCGTTTGGCCCCTGACTTGAGGGGGCATGCCTCCCATGCAGGAGGCCCCCAGCCCACCTGTGTGGAATTAAACCATGTTGAAAACTGATGACGTACAACTATGGAGATTGCTCTGGGTCCTCCCCTTCTCTCTGTCTCTCTCTCTGTCAAAAACAATAAAATAAATCTTTAAAAACAAAAACAGACAACCGAATTAGAAGATGAGTGAGGATATAAGTAGACATTTTCCCAAAGAATATGTACAAATGACCAAAAAGCAGATGACAAGATGTTCAACATCATTAGTCATTAGAGAAATGCAAATCAAAACCACAGTGAGACACACTTCACACCCACTAGGTTGGTCATAATAAAACAACTGAAAAAGAGCAAGTGTTGGCAGGATGGAGAGAAAGTACAACCTGGTCCACTGCTGGTGGGAATGTAAATGGTCCAGCTGCTGCAGAAAACGGATTAGGGATTCCTCTACAAGCTAAGCATAGAATTACCATGTGGCTCATTAGTTCCACTCTTAGATATATACCCACTAGAAATGAAAACGTATGTCCATGCACAAAGATATACATAAACATTCATATCAGCATTATTTAATAATAACCACAAAATGGAAACAACCCATATGTCCCTCAACTAATGAATACATAACAAATTGTAGTATGCACAAACAATGTAATATTATTTGGCCTTAAAAAGAAATGAGGGGAAGCCAGGATGGCTCAGCAGGTTAAGCACTTGCTTTGCAGCCCCAGGGACCAAGGAAGGAATCCTGGCCATAGCCCATGCAGACCAATATGCTGAACTAGGGTGTGCTTCCCAGGCAGGAGGCCCCCAGTTCGGTTCCCACCCTACGCAGCCACCTGCGCACCTATGTGAAACAAAACCATGTCAAAAAACTGATAATATATTTTTAAAAACTATAAAGACTGCTCTGGGCCCTCCCGCTTCTCTCTGTCTCTGTCAAAAACAATAAAATAAATATTAAAAAAAGAAACAAACAAAAAGAAACAAAGTTCCAACTACCAGAGGTACCAAAATAAATGCATACACATTTTAATAGATGTTATCTATCTATTACTTTCTGAAGTTGAACTGAATTACAGTAGCAATGTGTAGTATAACGTTCACCCAGAACATGGTATTAATCAAGTGAATTTTGGCATCACCATACGAAAGGCAGGACTGTTCAAGAAAATGGCAGAAGCACAGCTGCCATTCAAGGAGCGCATGAAATGGCATGCACAGTTGCTCAAGCAGTAGTTCACAGTAATCAGAAGTGTCTTGACTCTGATGGCAACCAATTTGAGCACCTCTTTAATTGCAGAAGTCAAACTTGACTTGCATTCATCTTTTGTTATCAGTTATGTATTATTACAATTTTAATACAGTTTTTTTCTTTCTTAAAATGTGTAAACACTTTTGGGGGCACCCTCTATATATAGCATTCTGGAAACGGCTTATTTATGGAGACGTAAAAAAATTAGTGATTGCAAGCTAGGGATAGGGGAAGATTGACGGATGAATAGTCAGAGCACAGACAATTTTTAGGGCAGTGAAAATATTAAAGTACTCTACATAATACAATAATGATGGATACATGTTATCCAGTCTGAGGAATGCAGTTATACTATTAAATGACACAGTGGGAGCATGTGGGTGTACATATTCAACCATACTGACAGAAAAGGGTGATAAATAAGAAGAAAGAAAATACGTAATTAACAACAGAACAAAAAAATGGAACCTTAGGACACAATGACATTTTAAAAATAATATATTTTTAATGCTTTATTAAATTTATTAATTTCAAGTCTCAAATAGACTGTAATCTCATTTAAGCCACTAATGACATATCATTCATTTTTTATGCCCTAGAAAGTGCCTAGAACATGGTATATCATCAATAATTGTTTACAAGTAAAGGATTAATTGATGCAGCTGGAAGTAAAAACAAATTTTCAGAAATAGGATATATTGGGGAAGCCGGGATGGCTCAGTGGGATAAGCGCTCACTTTGCAGTACCGGGACCGAGGATCGAATCCCGGTCCCAGCCTGTGCGGACCCATATGCTGAACTGGGAGCTCCCCCAGTTCGGTTCTCTTTCTGTCTCTGTATCTCTCTCTCTCTCTCTCTCTCTCTCTGTCAAAAAAACAATTATAAATAAATAAATGTTTAAAAAAAAAAAAAAGAAATAGGATATAATGAGCAGGACTCACAATTTAGAATGTAAGCAGGGGACTTGTGATCTGATCTATTCCATTATATCACATTCAAAAGTTACAAACTTTAAAAATCTATCTTGTTATAGTAATCTTCTGAAATGACATCTATAATCATTTATTCCTGTTTCAGAATCTATCAATGATATCCCATTGCCACAGAGTGAATTTCAACCTTTTATCTAAACAAATAAAGCTCTACATGATATGGACTCAATTTAATTTTCAGTTTCCATTCTCTTCTTTCATACAACTTGTATTCTAGCCCATATGCCATTAGTGACATTCTACTCATGGTCCTCTGACTACTTAGCTCTATTCCAACTCCAACTCCAAAAATCTAAATCTCAACAATTTCTCAGATTGACTACAATGATATCCACCCAGCTATAAGTACTTGCTTATTCCTTTGAAATCGCACCATACTTTTACCTATCAGCTCAATTAAAGGTTCTATCAGCCATGATCGACAATGAAAAATGTCCCATTTACTATTCAATGATGTTAGCAGTCTTAAAAGGCCATTGCTCCTTACTACATAGGCCCTTAGACTAGGAGATAACAGTGGCAAGGACATGCAGTTTACATATTGGCTTAACATATAAAACTGTACTCATATGGAGACACACAGCAGCACTTAAGGAAAAAAAAGCAAAACCAAAAGAAAAGCAATTTTTCAGAGGTAACAGATTATAGGTGGTGATTGTATATCCTGATACCTTGTATATCACATACCGGTCAGTACCTAAAATGATGAAATAGCTAAGAGCAATCAAACTGTAGCATAACATGGAAATAAACAATGAACAAAACCCAAATTTTAGGTTTTATTCTCAGAATGATAGAATTATTGCCTTTCATCTTTCCATTAATTTATTCATTTGATAATTGTATACCGTAGTTTTCTCTGTGCTGTGTACTCTGAACAGAACAGGTCAAATTCTTTCCCTCACTAAGCATATTCTAGCAGGTGAAGACAAATAGAAACATATAAATAACTGATATGAATCAAATAATAGGTACTGATGAATAATATGAATAAAGAAAAAAACGCAGTAAGGAGAAGCAAGTGCAGGAATGTAAGGATATGCAACACTACCCAGACGGTCACATGAGGATTGGAGAGGAAGAATTAGGAAAGACCTGGGAATGGTGGTTTCCTTTGATAACTAACACAAACCTATAAACAGTGTACTATCTGCTATGATCATCACACATATATAATGTCAGTGTGACTATGAGTGTAGAGATACGAGCAAGAGCACACAAAAGGATAAGTCACAGAGGATCAAATTCCAGAGTATATGGAATAGAGGGAAAGGGCTAGGAATGAGCTGTGGTCAGTGTTCTAAATAGAAAGTTGAGGAAATTCGTTTTGACACACCTTCTACTTTCTATTGCCACATAGGCAGGCAGTATCTTTGCCCAGGAAGTTAACAGCAGAGTAACAGGAGTCCATACATATGATATGTTATGAAGTAGTATCCTTACTATCAATGATTACAAGTTTCTGAATGAATTTATCATATGCAGAATGGTTTCTACTACCAAACAAATAAAATTCCCTTGCAATCGAAAGATCTTTTATTTTAAAATGCTATTAATCTAATGATCTCTGCTTAAAAAGTGGCAGGATACCTATCACTCACATCTGTTAAGGAGTCACACTGATCAAAAAATTAGTTCCAAAGTAGAAAAGCATACACTGAAAAATCTAAAAGTCACATTGGCAATTATTTTTTATAATTATATTTAAATAAAGACACACTGAAGTAAATATACATAAAGTAGAAATGTACACACCTAAGGTTCATGCCATGGTGAATTTTCATAAGGTATATATATCTATATATATCTTTATATCTATATATAGATATATATAGATATATAGATATATAGATATATAGATATATATCTCCATCCAGACAGAAAATCCATTTCCAGTACCCCAGAAATGCTACTCATGCCCCTTCCATTCACTAGTCCCCACGTTCCCTAAAGGTCATCACTAGAGACTCCTTGGTGGCCTCTGTAAGTAAGCAGTCCTGTGGGGGAAGCCCCCAGCCCAAGAATTGCAGATGGCCTCCAGACTAAGCCAGCAGTACACAAAAGCTCTGAATTCTAAATCCACAAAGAAATGAACTTAAGAAGTTTAGAAATGGATTCTCCCCCAGTCAGGACCACAGATAAAAAAACTCAATTAGGCTACCACCTTGACAGCAGCTTTGTAAGACCTTTAACTAAGGACCCAGTTAAACTGTGCCTGGACTGCTAACTCATAGAAACTATAAGATAATGTCTATTGTATTAAGACATTAAATCCTTTCTAATTTGTTACACAGAAATAGATAACCAATACATACCTTCTCCCTCATTTGCACACAATGTTCTTTAGATTCAGATCAATTCCAAAGACCAGAAGGATTCTTTTAATGAAAATCTAAAAGTTTGTCCTTCTGCTACTGTACTACTTCAAAATATTAATAATATCATGTTGCCTTTTCACATACTGTTATTTGAAAATTAAATTTCAGCATTGTAACTGAAGTTATGTAACTAAAATAAGTTTCCTATTTTAATCTATTAAGTTCTTGGGGAAGCTGGGATGGCTCAGTGGGTTAAGTGCTCGCTTTGAAGCCCCGGGGACCGAGGATCGAATCCCGGCCCCGGCCCATGTGGACCCACATGCTAAACTGAGGTGTGCTTCTCATGCGAGAGGCCCCTGGTTCAGACCCTGGCTCGAGGGGGCGTGCCTCCCATGTGGGAGGCCCCAAGCCCAGTTCCTCCCCTGCATGGCCCCCGCCCACCTGTGTGGAACAAAACCATGTTGAAAACTGATGACGTACAACTATGGATACTGCTCTGGGCCCTCCCCCTTCTCCCTGTCTCTCTCTCTCTGACTACGTAAAATAAAATAAAAAAAATCTTTAAAATATAATAATAAAAAAATTAATTTCTTTCCATAAAGTAGCATATAGACAATTATGCTATACTTATACAGCTTTAAATAATCTTTTCTTTAATTTTACCAATATAAACTATTCTGAAGCAAATTTGAATTGGCTTCTATTTCTCAGGTTCTTCTTTAACATACTAACACTGACGGTATCCTAACTTACTTTCATTAAGACAACAGAGACAGAATACAAAATATTAAACCCATAACACTGAGCATTAAACAATTTAGGTCATATATGTTATTTTAATTTTAGTTGTATCAGTAATTTGTTCTTTTTCTTTTTTTTAAGATTTATTTTATTGATTATTTTCAGAGAGAGAGACAGAGAGAAGAAGGAGGGCCCAGAACAGTCTCCATAGTTGTACGTCATTAGTTTTCTATATAGTTTCATTCCACAGGTGGGTACAGGGCTCCACAAGGCAGGAGCCGGGCCAGGGGCCTCCCATGCCCTGGCAAGAACTGAATGGGGGCATACCCCAGAGTTCAGGATATGGGTCTGTGCGGGCCAGGGTTGAGATTCGATCCTTGGACCCCAATGCTGCAAAGTGAACGCTCAACCTGCTGAGCCATCCCAGCCTCCCCAGTAACTTGTTCTTAATGAATTCAAGTTACATGGTTAAAAGGTTTGACCAAGATAACCACATCATTTGGTTGAGTGATCATCAGAACTCTCAACTCATTAGTTCAGAATCATTTTAAATACAAATAATACTATAGATGTTGTAAACATGGGGAAATATTCTGGCACTCTGTTTCAGACCCAACAACTACTATTTAAGGAAAAAGTCTACAATACAGTGAGGTCTTATCTATTCAAATGAACCACTAAAAGGAGCATGGATTGGACTATGAATTAAGTAAGATTTTTAGGTATGAACAATTACATTTTACTATTGAATTACACCATGGAAGAATTAATCATCCCTTTTTTATGTAGAAAATGAGGTTATTAGCATCTAGAGAGGGAGAAATGACCTAGGTATCTTGGGCCTTTTGTGAGGACTTAGTCTAATGTTGAATACATTAGCATTTTTTAAATAATGCAAGAAGAATTGAAGATGGACCTTACACTTTATCTTTGAAATTTAAACATCACCTAAAAATGGTATATTAGATAGATGCGACACTAAATTCTATATTTTACTGGGGGAAAATGAGTTGCAAAGAATATAATATTAAACTAAACTTCTAAACTCAAATTTATAAGTCTCTATCAAAAATATTTAAATTTTAGATCTCAGAGTCTACTTTTAATTTTTAAAACTATATAATTTAATATTTTTCTTTATATTTTATTAGAATCATAGACATGTATTACCCTGGACTATGTTTACAAAATAATTTTTTGCTAATGCAATACAATGAGCATCACATTAAAGCAATGTGAAATATGGCTTTTATGACTTCAAAATTCTAAACATTAATACCATTTCCTTTACAAAGATTTTTATTATTTTTATTCATGATATTTTACAGATTGAACCAAAATTAGGAAAAGCAGAACAAAGTATTTGATAAAGTGACATTTTCCAAGAATATGCATGTATAAGTGAAACACAAAATAGCAAAGGCATTTTAAATCTACCACAAATTGCAAGAAGCATGGAAACACTTATTTTTAAATGAGAAAAAGCTGTACAACCTTCAACATGTGTTACTGAATCTAATCCTTTAAATCTAAGAGGAAAATTTTCGATAGAATTACATTATTGGTATTCTTATTCAGCTCCTAAAGAACAAAAGCCAGTTAGTTGTGTTTTTTCATTAATTAAAAAGAAAAAGCAAGGGAAATGGAAACTTAACCATATTAAAAGCTAAATTTGTGATCAGCCTAGTTAGTAACAACATTTTTCCTCTGCAAAGTTCTCAATAAACACTAGGTAATTACCTTCCAACAATCCCACAAGTTGAGAGTAGTAGTAGTGAAGCTTTTATATGGGGACATAACTGGGCAGGAAGGAGTAAGTAACATCTCCATTAAAAACAGGAGGTAATGTCAGAACTGGGGTTGGAATTAGATGTTCTTCAATAGATTAGATGTTAGATGTTCCTCATCTCACAAAAGAGGCAGCCAAAAATGTACTACATGAAATTTTAAAAAATAAGTTTCCAAAACCAATGATGTGCAACTATGGAGACTGTTCTGGGCCCTCCCCCTTCTCTCTGTCTCTGTCTCTCTCTTTCTCTGTCAAAACCAATACAAATAAATCTTTAAAAAAAAAGTTTCTATTATTTGCAATGAAATATAAAGATGAGTTAGAAATACTCTAAGCAGATTTCACAATAACTAGCTGTTTTATTATAAGAGGATAGAATATAAAGTTATAATGCAAGGAAATATGTTTAATATACCACATGAAAAACAAAGGCAATGAAAATTCAAATCATGAAAGAGATGTTACAGGAAACAAGAAGTCTGTAGTTCATGTCATATATCCATATATAAATATAAACATACACATAATATATATATTTATATTATTATTTTTTACTATACCTACACAATCTTTGTCCACTAAAAACCATTCATGAATATAAAATTTAAAGTTTTATTAGGAAAGTTTTTCAAAAATTTTACTGTATAGAGATCAGCAAACTATGTTCCAAATCCAATTGCCACTGCTAGTTTCACTAGCACACAGCCACACTCATTTCTTTATTTTTCTCTGACTAAGTTGAGTAGCTGCAAAAACCTTATGATCCATTAAGCTTAAAGCATTTCATATATGGCAAAATAAACTTCACTGAACTCTGATCTATAGTTTTTGTTGTTGTTGTTTTTATTATTTATGGTGTAACTGGAATGCTATACACTGTTTTTCTCCAAGGCTTAAAGTATTTGCTTCAGTCGTCGTGGGGGAATATGAGGTGAGCCTGAGTTCCTGAAATACAGGAACTCAACAATGATATGTCTTGGGATTAATCATTCTGATTATTGACATTTCCTCTATTGCATAACACTTTCCCTCTCTCAGTTGGGAACTATGCAAGTATTCCAATTTTCTTCCCATTTTGCTCAATTTCTCATTTTTTTTCAGTTCTCTATCTATTCTACCTTCTGTACCTTCTAATTTCTTCATCAATTCTGCAGTGTATTTGTAGGGTTTTTCCCATATATTTCTTCCCCTAGGTCATATCTTTCCTATCATCTTGTCCTGGTTCCCTGAATTCTTAATATTTCTGTTTTGTGCTCTTCCTTCGTAAAGAAAATTCATTATAAAATTACTTTAAAAAAACAAAACAAAACTGTTCCATAGCTACAATATTCTGATTATTCTTAACTTACTAATAACTTTTTACTGAGTTACACTTTCCATTTGTCAATTTTGTATACTTTTCTAAGATAAAGTTGTTCATATAATTGCTTAATATCCTTTAATGACCATAAGATCTGTAGTAATGCCTCTTCATTCATTCTTGATATTGGTAATTTGTGTCTTCTGTTTTTCTTGATCAGTCTCACTAATGGGTTATCATTGTTACTGTGTTTTCAAAGAACTAGCTTTTGGCTTAATTGATTTTAGGTTTTCTTTCACTGGTTTCCATTTATTATTTTCTTCCTTTTACTTATTTTAAATAAAGTTTCTACTCTTTTATTGACTTGTAAGGTGAAGATTTAGACCAGCAGTGTCCACTCTTTTGACTTCCCTGGGACACACTATAAGTATTGTCTTAGGCCACACATAAAGTACTCTAACGCTAATAATAATTGATGAGCTTTTAAACACACACACACACACACACACACAAAATCTCATATTTTAAGAAAGTTTACAAATTTGTGTTGGGACACATTCAAAGCCATCCTGGGCCACATACAGCCCATGGGCCATGGGTTGAACAAGCTTAATTTAGGCCATTCATCTTTTCCAATGTGAGCACTTAGTATTATAACTACCCTCTGTCCCTGCTTTCACTGCATCCCAAATTTTTTATATGCTTGGGATTTTTTATATCATTCAATTCAAACTCTGTTCTATTTTCTCATGATTTCTGCTTGACCCAGTGTAAGTTCCAAACATTATACAAATTTTGCAGAGAGATACTTGTAATTGATTGTGGATATAAACCATACTCCATATCCTTCATACAATCAGTCTTGGTGACTGTTCTATGTGTACTTAAAAGTATGTAGGTATAGTATTCTATAAATATGACTTTGGTCAAATTGATATTGTAGTCATGTCTTCTGTAGCCTGACTGAGGTAATGTCTACTTGTTTCATCAGTTACTAAAAGAGGAATGTTAAACTCTTAATTTTAATTGGTAATTTATCTATTTACGTTTCAGCTATAATACTGCTTCACATATTTTAAAAATTCATTTAGTTTGAAACATGTATTTGAAACACTGAACATACTCAAGAAAAGACATATATTTGCCAGTCATCTCTCCTACAGATATGTTAGGTGATTAGATCCATTACACAAAAGTAGATATTCCTTTCCAATATAGGCATCAGTAAATTTAGAGGCAGAAAAGAATGAATCTAAGGCAATTCTGATTAGATTGGACTAAAGTTCTAGCAAAGTGGTAGGTATATCAATCTGCTGAATAATAAGGGGATTAAACAAAATTATAAATGTTTGCAACAGCTAGTTAGCCACTTTTTGTTACATCAATTAATTAATTACATATATTGCACCTACCTACCAATGAATTTCACCATTCAAATCTAAATAGGTGAACTTTTCTGACATCTGCTAAGAAAGGTGAAATTTCCACTACATTAAAGGAAAACAAGGGAAGCTGAGATGGCTCAGCAAGTTAAGCACTTGCTTTGTAGCCCTGGGACACCAAGGATCAAATCCGGGCCCCGGCCCATGCAGACCCATATGCTGAACTGAGGTGTGCTCCCAGCTCAATTCTCGCCCCCCAGTTCAGTCCCTGGCTTGAGGGGGCATGCCTCCCATGGGGAAAGCCCCCAGCCCAGCACCTGCCTGATGCTGCCTCCCACCCACCTGTGTGGAACAAAACTATGTCGAAAACTGATAATGTACAACTTTGGAGATCTCTCTCTCTCTCTCTCTCTCTCTCTCTCTCTCTCTCTCTCTCTCTCTCTCTCTCGTGTGTGTCTCTGTCAAAAACAATAAAATAGGGGAATCCGGGATGGCTCAGTGGGTTAAGCGCTCACTTTGCAGCCCTGGGGACTGAGGATTAAATCCCGGCCCCGGCCCGTGCGGAACCATATGCTGAACTGGGGAATTCCCCCAGTTCAGTTCTCTCTCTGTCTCTGTCTTTGTATCTCTCTCTCTCTGTCAAAAAATTAATAAAATAAATAAATAAAACTTAAAAATAAATAAATAAAATAAATCATTAAAAAATAAAAGAAAAACAAGTTGGGGAGAATCACTGCATAAATTATATAAATGTCTAACCACTATGCTATACATCTGAAAGATAAAAGTAATACTCAATGTCAACTGTATCTGAAAAAAAAAAAAAAATGGTTTTTTAAGGAAAACAAAGTGAAAGTGCAATCATTTGAAAATAGAGCTAAATCTCTCAAGTCTCCAAAATATTATCAATTTTCATTTCCCATTAACACAAAGTTTTTCAGCCTTTCAAATATCTCTCCTAAAATAAAAATCCAGGGATCTGCCCCCTGACAGCAAATAAATATCAGTAAGAACGCAAACATTTTAAAACTTCTCAACCAGCTTTAGTTGGCCTAATTAAATATAAGTGAAACATATTATAATTACTTTTCTACATAACCTGATCTAACATGAATGAGTATACAAGTATAACTATACTGAGATTTTTATGGTTTTTTTTAATTTTTAATTTTAATTTTTGACAGACAGAGAGAGAGAGACAGAGAGAGAACTGAACTGTGGGAACTCCCCAGTTCAGCATGTCGGTCCATCTGGGCCGGAGCCGGGATTTGATCTTCGGTCCTCAGGGCTTCAAAGCGAGCATTTAACCCTCAAGAGCCATCCCGGCTTTCCCATATACTGAGGTTTTATAATAACCTAAAACTCTTCAACACATAGAAAACTTTTTAATTCAAAGCTATTACCAGGATATAATTCTAAAAATAATGTGTGACAATTCATAATAATATAAATGTGAGATATTTCTAAATAACATTAATGACCCATATTAATAATTGCAATATTCCCAAGGACAATGACAACAGAATTTTAAACATACAAGTTTATTCTTACAAATGAGGAAAAGAACTGTCCACTAATCATCTAAGAATATTTTACATTTTTAATCATTAGGCAATATTAAAACATTCGACATGAAAAAATGCAAAGGGTCTAAATAAATCTAATGTCATCTGTACATTTCATTCAAAAGAAATGTAAGTCTCTAGAGGGCAGAGACTTTATTTTGTTTATTGTTGTATACTGAATATAAAGGGGAAGCCGGGATGGCTCAGTGGGTTGAGCGCTCACTTTGCAGCGCCAGGGACTGAGGATCGAATTCCGGCCCCAGCCCGTGCAGAACCAACCACATGCTGAACTGGGAGCTCCCCAAGTTCAGTTCTCTCTCTGTCTCTGTCTCTCTCTGTCTCTCTCTCTCTCTCTCTCTCTCAAAAATAAATAAATAAATAAAATATATTTAAAAGAATTTGAATATAAAACTGTTAAGAGAATCCATTAAGAACATGTTTATTGTTGTACATTAACATAGCACTATTTTTTAAGAGTTAATTAAGAAAATAATCAACACTAACAAGTTGTTATCAATTAACTTTTTTATGACATCATAATGGTGGATATGTACTTTTATAAATTTTTTCGAACTCACAAAATATACAACACCAAGAGTAAAGCCTGATGCAAACTATGGACTTCATAATGATGTATCAATGGTTCACCAAGTGTCACAAATCTGCCATTCTGGTAGAGGATACTGATAACGGGGGAGGCGATGCACGTGGAAGGGAAGGAGGCATATGGAAACATCTTTGGACCTCCCACTAAAATTTGCTGTGAATCTAAAACTGCTCTAAAAAATTAAGTCTATTAAAAAAATAAAGAAAAAGATTAAATGAACTCAAGAGAGAGACTTGGCAAAATTCCATTTCTGAAATAAAGATATTAAAATGTTTGACATCTACGGTAGTCTTTTATGAAACTTCCTTTTCTATTATAAGTCCCATGTCTGTGGCAGCTCTGTAATTTTGATCATTGTGCACCTAATACCAGCCTTTGCTATAAAGAGCTGATTTCATTTAACATTTACGATGCTCCTATGACACAAAATTTTAATAGAGGAAAACTGTTCTTCAGTATTTCTTTTATTCTTCACAATTTTTTTAATATTCGACAATAAAATGCCTTGGGAAAATATTTCTATCAACAGCAATAATTTCAAATATTGAATATTTAATATTTTAAGTTGCTGATACTCACTGATTCATTAGGAAAGTGATTATTAGACAAAGAGAACAAAAATGAAAACTAAAAGCTGCAACCTTGCCTTCATTAGTATCAGGTTTCCAAAAATCAAAAACAAAACACACCTGCCTCTACAGATATTATAATTAACCATAATTACAGTATAACTTCAATATTCTTTTCTTCTATTTTATTTTTTAAAAATTTATCTTCTGGGGAAGCCGGGATGGCTCAGTGGGTTAATCGCTCACTTTGCAGCGCCGGGGACCGAGGATCGAATCCCGGCCCCGGCCCATGCGGAACCACGTGCTGAACTGGGAGCTCCCCCAGTTCAGTTCTCTCTCTGTCTCTATATATCTCTCTCTCTCTCTGTCAAAAAACAATTTAAAAAACAAATAAATAATAAACTATCTTACAGTTAAAAAAAAAAATGTATCTTCTGTTTTTCAGAGAAGGTGAAAGAGACAGAGAGAGAAGTAGGAGGGTCCAGAGCAGTCTCCACAGTTGAACATCATTAGTTGTGACATGGTTTCATTCCACACAGGTGGATGTGGGGCCGCGCATGGCAGAAACTGAACCGGGGGCCTCCAGCATGGGAGGTGAGCACCTTCATCACTAAAACATCCCAAAGGTTACCAGTTGTACTGCAGTTCAGCATGTGGGTTTGCATGGGCCAGGGTCAGGAATAGAATCCCAGACCTCATGATTGCAAGAGAAGCACTCAACCGCTGAGCTATCCAGCCATCCTGTTCTATATTCTTTTAAATAAATAAATCAGGATACTAAAATCTCACTTTGTAATTCCCTATATAAAATATAAATGAATTTTTATTGATAATAGCAGAAATATTAATAAGTGGTTCAATATTTTATAATTTTGAAAGACATATATTAGTGAGTCTACCAGAAACTTCTATAGTAACTTCCTATATTTTTTCCCACTGAACAGACATTTACCTCCAAACTAAGGAAAACCACTAATGGAGGAATATAGAACAAAGGCAAAAAAGAGAAGTTAAAAGTTAAAATTTTGCTTCATGACTAGAAATATACCATGAAGTTCAAAAAAATATATATATAGTTAATTTTCAGTTATGATATCATGAGACTGAATACTAAAAGAATTTGTTTTTAAAATGTGTGTTGTTTATTATAGAAACAGTAACACTCCAACAAAACATACCAAAATTTTGCTTAGATTTACTTTCCTAAGAAAAAGCATTTTGGGGGAAGCCGGGATGGCTCAGTGGGTTAGGCGCTCACTTTGCAGTGCCGGGGACCGAGGATCGAATCCCGGCCCTGGCCCGTGCGGAACCATATGCTGAACTGGG
>PVKE010021915.1:0-26054 GCA_004027555.1 Craseonycteris thonglongyai
CCCCCCCCCCCCCCGCTGATATAAAGAAAGATAAAGAAGAGTCACTGTGTCCTTTGAGGGCAGGCTTGACAGAAGTCATGCCCAGACCTATGGTCTCCGGTGCATGAAGCACTCTATTTATAAAACTTTACTAAATCAGGAGCATGGCTTGAGTACCCCCCGCCCCCATCTAGCTCCCAGACAGCTGTCCTGAGCAGCACTGGGCTCCGTCCCCTGCCTCCTTCTCATGGTTCTGCTACATTTTCTGCTGTAGCTCCTCACTTGCATTCACAAACTCAAGCATCATGCGGACAGGAATTTTACAGAGGACGTGTATCTTTGGCAGAAAACCTTCTGAGAAACAGCTTTGATGTGCACACACAGTCCCTGAGAAAACAAATGTTAAACTGGGGTAACATTTGATCTTGCAATTACTGATGCAAGAGGTCAGCTCGGGGGTGGGCGGGGGTCGGTGATGACAGTGGATCAGCACAGGTCATCTGAGTGGGGGCGGGGACATGGACACGGGGCTGCTAGGTTCCGCTTCTGCATGTTAGTGATTAACTGCTTAACAGCAGACAATTGGATCGTTTTTTGGCGTTGAGTTGTATGAGTTCTTTATATATTGTAGATATTAGTCCCTCATCAGAGGCATTGTTTGCAAATATTTTCTCCCATTCGGTTGGTTTCCTTTTACTTTGTTGACGGTGACCTTTGCTGTGTAGAAGCTTTTTAGTTTGATACAGCCCCATTCATTTATTTTTGCTTTTACTTCCCTTGCCTTTGAGGTCAAGTTTATAAAGTGCTCTCCGAGCCCAAGGTCTATAAGTTTAGTGCCGATGCCTTCTTCTATGCACTTTATAGTTTTGGATCATCTGTGGAGGTCCTTAATCCACTTTGAGTTAATTTTGGTATATGGGTGGGGGAGGGGGAGTAGGGAGGGGGAGTCAAACACACGGTGATGGAAAGTGAGCTGACTCTGGGTGGTGAGCACATAATGCGATGTATAGACAATGTAATGTAGAATTGTACACCTGGAAACAATGTAATGGATATCAATCAATGTCACCCCAATAAATAAATAAGAACACCCAGCAGACAAGGAGGAAGTTACCAGTGCTCTGTTACCTCAGGGGATGGGCTGGGAGGTAAATAAGATAATTCCAATAAGTAGATGAGCACAGGGCTCGCGTGACATTAACTCTCAGGACGTGGGCTATCAAGGGAGTTTATTAGGGCATTAGTGCAATCCTCACGATGCATTTTCCCCCTGCCATTTCATTGTCTTCATCAGTTGTTATTTTGAGCCAACATTGAGTACCTAGTGTATGATCCCAGGAGATTCTGGGCTTTGAATGAATGAGTGAGTCTTGGGTTCCAGCCCTCAGGTGTTTGCAGCCAAGCTGAGTGCACAGAGGGGTCATCCAGGGCCAGGAGGAAGCCTTTCCTTTGTTCTTTTCTTCCTCTCTTTTTGCGGGGAGGGGAAATTATTTGTTTATTTTTGAGAAAGGGTGAAGGTGGGATGGGGCAGGCAGAGCAGTCTCCTGCTTCCAAACCTCTGCCCCATCCTGGTGCTCCACCACCCTCCACCACCTCACCTGGCCCCTGCAGCCGAACTCTGTGTCTCCTGCTAAGCCAGATCCAGGCTCCACGCTAAGATGGCCTTTGCTCTTGCCTAGTGTCAGAACGCCTGGTCCCTGGAGCCCACCCAGGGCTGGCCCAGGAGGGCTAACCCAGACCTCAGCACAGGGCCCTGAGACTCCAGGCCTACCGGAGGGAAGTGCCACAGCCTGGAGGAAAACAGCAGCCAACTGATTTCATAAATGCCACGAGGACCACAGCGGATGAGGCGGTTAAAGCCGTGTTTCCCAAAGTAGGCTCCTTGGGCCACCCAGGACAGAATCATCAACAGAAGTTGTTAAAAGAAGACAACCCCCAAACTAAGGAATCATTACTCACATTTCAATAACCCCCAATTTGGGGGAATTAAAACTTGAAGACCATGTAAATATTATGAAACCATAAGTGACCAACAGTATTGTATTGAACTTTGAAACATGCCCCCCTTAACACGTAATGTCTGTGTGTAGAAGACTCTTCCTTGATCAGCTACAAAGGAACCCCGAGGCTTTGGGAACAGTCCTTCCCTGTCCTGGTGTCTGTGTCCTCACCTCTGTTAGGAAGATTTCTCAGATTCTTTCCAGGCCAGTCTCCCTCTGAGTCTAGGATTTTGTCAGAACGAAGCCTTCTCTATGCATAACCTTCTAAGAGAGGCCTCTGCAGTTCTGAAGAGTGAAGGAGAAGAGAAGAGAAAACCAGCACCGTGACAACCGTGACAGGGGACAGAAAGAGCACCCCGCTTCGTTACTTCAGATAACTGCATAAATACTTGGTAAGCATCCCTTTCTGCACCTTCATATTGTCTTTTGAAAAAAGGAGGCAAATGAGGCCTTTGTAAGGGCAATGTTTATAAACCAACTGTAGAATGTAAGACCCCGTACATTGGGGGTCTTGAATCCATGAGGAAGAGTGTCATTATCACACAGTATCATAGTGTTCAGGATTAAGAACATCATGTTCAGAAGACTTGACACAAAACTGACACCCAGGAAGTGGTAGTTCCTTTGTGTAGTTCCGTGTGCTGGAAACACATTATATAGAAAGATTTCATTTTTCATTCGTTCATTCATTCAACAAATACTCACTGAGTTCCTTGCCTGTGGAAGGTACAGCATTGATATAGGGGAGGTGGGGGTTACTGAGAGGACTACAGTCCTAACCTGCATTGTGGTCTAGGGAGAGATACAGGCAAGGGAAGGGATTTGGGATAGACTGTGTTAGTGAGGCTAAACCAGAGGAAAAATAGGGTATGTAGACAGATGAGGACTAGATGGTACAGGAGGGCAAAGAACAGCAGTGCCGAGACCCAAAGGAAAAAGTGAGCAAGGCACAGTCACGGAGATAAAAAAAAAAAAAAAAAGTTGGAGAAAAAGGACAGGCCCCTTCATACAAGGCCAAGTAACTGGGGCAGCTTCCTTACCCTCAGGGTATAGGCAGCAGTGGTGTGTTTTAGATTTAAAGAACTTACCTTGACAGCCAGGTGGAGAAGGAAGGAGTGTAAAACGGAGGCAGGGACTCTAGCTGGGAGGCTCATGCAGTCATGCAGGTAAACGATTATAGTCAGTTGGTGGGCCGCTATGAGCACACAGAAGAATGGATAGAGTCCAAGCATGCTTAAGTAGCTGAACCCATAGAAGCTATGATTGATTGGATTTGGGGCTAGGAAAGTGGTATTGTAAGATCAGTCAAGGTGTTGTCCAATGATCGGAGTGAAGCACCGCATTTCCTCATTTGCTGTTGCTTAAGGCTGACCTATGTTGAGAAATGCAGATTATGTATTTAACAGGTTTTGGTTTATTTTATTTTATTATTATTTTTTTTTATATATATTTTTATTTTTGACAGAGAGAGAGATACAGAGACAGAGACAGAGACAGAGAGAGAACTGAACTGGGGGAGCTCCCAGTTCAGCATATGGGTCCACATGGGCCGGGGCCGGGATTTGATCCCCAGTCCCTGGCGCTGCAAAGTGAGTGCTTAACCCACTGAGCCACCCCGGCTTCCCCTGGTTTTGGTTTATTTTAAGTGAGGCACATTTATTCAGTCAGAATGACCTAATTGACAGAAGATTGGCAAGAGATTCTACTTGTCTAGAGCCTACTCTAGGGTCTACCCCCAAGTCAGCCATGTGACCATGCAAGTCATATAACTTTTTTTTTCTTATTGTTAAATTTATTGGGGTGACATTGATTGGTAACAATTAGATAGTTTCTGGATGTACAAGTCCATGTCACATTACCTATGCATCGCATTATGTGCCCACCACCCAGAATCAGCTCCCCTTCCATCACCATATATCTGGTGTCCACTGCCCCCCAACCCCATAAATTTTTTTTAATTGTTAAATTTATTAGAGTGACATTGGTTAGTAAAGATTATATAGGTTCCAAGTGTACCATTCTGTAATACTCCATCTATGTGTAGATTGTTGTTGTTGTTTTGTTTTGTTTTGTAACAAATTAATCATTGTGTTTTCTTGGGTTCCTTGAAATTAGACCATAGTCTCCCAGGTTTTGGAAGAATTGTATTGAATCAGAATTTTTATGTTTGGCTTTTGGGGCTTGGACTTTTTTTCCATTTATTCCAGATTAAACTTCTAGATCTTCAGCTGCAATGGCCACATTTCAAAGTCCTTTATCTTATTTCCCCACCTCTGGCAATTTTCTGTCTATTCCTATCAGTTGCCTCTAAGACTAAGTAAATCTGCCTTTTCCTGCTTTAGTAGAATGTCCATTCTTTCATGTGCAAGATATGAGTCTGAAACTGTACTGGACCCTGAGTAGGTCTTCATTAAAAATATTTAATAAATAAATGAATGGGTATCAGCGAAGATCAAGTTTCCAAATGCTTAGGACAGTTTGAAGCTTCATTGTGTTTCATACCTTTGAAATTCAGATAACCACTGTTTCATACAAAATAAAAAAGTATTAGAAGGAAGTAGAAGTTTTGGAAAAATGGTTTGGATGCATACATTTCAAAACAGCATCATAACTATGTTAATAAAAGAAGAAAGGTTCTCTTTTCCTTTCTTTTCCATATGCAATTCTAGTTATAAAGCTTGCCTAATTATTTTTCCTAGGTATATGCCCCTTCCCCCCCACCCCGCCCTACTTAAAATTTAATATAAGCATTCTATGTTTGGCAACATAGTTTCTACTATCTTAACTCTTCTTAGCTGTATAATAGTATATTGAGGAAGTAAACCAGAGTGTTCTTGGTAATGTCCTTACTGTCACACATGAAGCCATTTCTGGACTGAATGATAATAAGTGATGCTGTAAGTCACATTTTCCAGAGAAACAGTTCCTACATGGTTAGAGCAAACTAGGTTTTTCTAAAAGTGAAACATTAAGATGTATAATAGATATGACACCAGATGTATACATCTTACCAATGATAGTATTTATCAATTGGAAAGGGCCAGCTATATGGAAGCTTAGACAAAAAGAAAGTCACATCTGAGAACTGTGTCTGGAGGAGGTCTCCTCACCAATAAGACTCTGGACATTTCAAATCCTACTAACAGGCCCATCCCTAAAGTGGACATGGGCCTAGGAGTTGGCAGCCAAGTGGTCTTTGTAGATGCAAACCCTAATGACAAAAACATGCAAAACAGAATTTCAGTCTGATATCACTGAAAATTCAATTCTTCCTTAGCTCTCTGTTTCGATTTCATGCTCGTCAAGTAAATTTCTGATCAGAACTTGTTTTTTCTTCTAGTCTGCCTTCAGGGAAAGAACATACCTTCCCTACAGTTTCAAGTGTTTCTATCTCTTCTATCAGGGGAGCTCTCCTTAAAAATTAATATATTGGCTCCCAACACAGTTTTCTAGAGGAAGAAAATGTACTAAGCAGGTGTACTTCAAGTATTTCTGAACCCTATGACAGTAATCTTACCCTGTAAATAAACTGTCATCTTAATTATATACATCAGCCTCATGAGCTTAGCTAATGGGAGATGGTTCTGAGAGATGGATCTGTTCATGAAATACTAACAAAAGTCATGTCTGAGCCTGTGGGACTTAGAGTCCAATGCTAAACTATAGTGGATTCATCAAGTATTCACTCTACACTGTCCAGTTTCTCGAGACACAGTTTGGCAGCCTTGTCGTCCAAGGGCCACACATTAATATGGCCACTGATATCAAACACCAGTGTGTATAATTTCTACAGAAGAACTCTTGTGTTAGTCAAGGGTGGGCTCAAACTGGGAAGAACCCAAAACTCATACAACTTGAAGGGAGAGGATCTCTTTAAGGAAACTAATACAAAATTATGAGCACAAAATTAAGAAGACAATTCAACATTTATTCAGAATTTATAACAAATTATAAACTTAAAAAGTGTAACAAATAGCATGTATACCATGATAACATTTATATTAATCAATTGTCTATTTCTACAATAATTTCTCCTTAGTATTTGGCAATATACGAGGGCTGTCAGAAAGTATCCACCGTGTAATCTGAAAAATAGAGGCATTTGTGGCTGGATTTTTTCCAGTCAGCCCTCATATTCTTTGAATACCTCTTCATATGACAACGACTTTTTGAAGATTTATTTTTATTGTTTTTGACAGAGCGAGAGAGACAGAGAGAAGGGGGAGGGCCCAGAGCAGTCTCCATAGTTGACATCAGTTTTCCATATAGTTTCACTCCACAGGTGGGCACAGGGCTGCGCAGGGCAGGAACTGGGCCAGGAGCCTCCCTCATAGGCCCCGGCAAGGACTGAACTGGTGGCACACCCCAGCTCAGCACATGGGTCCGCATGGGCTGGAGCTGGGATTCGATCCTCGGTCCCCAGCGCTGCAAAGTGAGCACTTAACCCGCTGAGCCATCCCGGCTTCCCCGACAATGACTTTTTAAAAATATTATTTCTTATTGTAAGAATAGCAGCTATAACTCTTTCTTCTAGCATGATTGGATTGTTAATAGTTTAGAAAAATTTATTTTTCCTCGCTACTGATTATTGGAAATGTCTTCTCTTCTGGTATGTATATTAAATACTATAAATTACCTCTAATCATTGCTTTGCTGCAGCACACAATTTTTGATGTTATATTTTACATGTCATAGTTGCTTTTAGTAGATTCTCTTTTTTTGTTTGTTTTTTATTTTTTGCCACTCCATTCTGTTTTGTGAAGATTATTCTACTTGAAATTTTATGCCATTCCTGGATCTGAAGCTTGATGTCTTTAAACAACTCTGGAAAATTCCAAACCATTATTTACTCTTGAAATATTGCCTTTATCCCATTCTCTTGCTAGAATTTTTTTCTGGAATGATCGTTCATTCTGGAATTCTAATTTAAATATTTAACTTCTTGCTTTATCTACCCTGTCTGTTAATGTTAGATTCACATTTTCCAAACATACGTTTCTCAGTGTTGCCTGGATAATTTCTTTGTGTCTATCTTTTCTTTCACTAATTTTCCACTTGGTTGCGTCTCATTTTCTGTTGAGGTCTTAATTTCAACTACCATGGTTTGAATTTCTAGAAGTTCTATTTGGCTCCCTTTCCATTATGCTTAGTTATATTTTAAGCCTTTTATTTCTTGTTCTGATTCCAAACTTTTTCTTTTATTCCTTTAAATATAAACCTTAAATTCTGTACCTGATAATTTCAATGTCTAAAATATTTGTGAGTCTGATTCATCTATTATGTGTGTGCTGACAAGCACACAATGCTTTGTTTCTGGGTGTCTTTTGTGATATTTGACTGGGAGTTGCTCATTTTCCTTGGAACTAATCTGGGGATATTTAACTTTAAATACTAGTTTGAAATCATGTATCTCCAGAGAGAATTTATATATTTTTTAGCTACTTGCCTGGCAGCACAACTGCCCTGTACAATTCTAATTGCAATTCTATACTTGAGGTTTTATATATCACATAGACAGGCTGAGTTTGGACCACAAACGCGTTTGAGTGCTGGCTTGTAGTTCCAACTTCTGAGAGGAATTTTTGCTTTCCATCCAATGCTAAGGTAAAGACCAGCAGGTTTCTTGGCACGTCCCTTACGTTCAGCAGGGATTTTTCTCTCATTTATCTATGGGAGATATCATCTCTTCAGGTGCTCACTTCTCAGAGCAGTATTCTACTAAGCAGTCTATCTGGAGTGAGCTCTGGATTTTCTCCCCCTCTCCCTGTACCCTCATAGGTGTCAGAGTGAAAGCTCTCTCTCTCTCCTAGGTCCAGTAGAAACCCTTAGCACAAACACTGTTTTGCTTCTATCTTACGTTCTAGGTTACTACTATCACCTGATTTTTGGTCTCCGCACATTCCTCTTATAGTTTCAGACTCGTGATTTACATTAAAAGGTGTTTTTATATTTTAGCCAACATTTTAGTTGTTTTAATCATCTGCCATTGTGCAGAAAAGAGTCAGAATAAGCCTGAGGCTGTCATCCTTACAAAGTTCTGTTTGCAAGATCAGCCATTGGCTGGGATCTGGTGGCTACCCGCCTTTCCTAGAACTAATAACAGTGGTTCTCTGTGCTTAACACCTTTTGTACTAGCAATGTGATTTATGCTAAACACCTGCTTTCTTTCTGGGAAGCTGGGATTTTTGTCCATGCTACCCAGAGAGTGGCTACATGATTTGCCTCTAGCAAGAACTCTAAGCATTGAGTCTCTAAGGAGCTACCCAGCTAGACAACATTCTCAGGTGTTGTCATAACTCATTATGGGGAGAATTAAGTGCATCCTTTGTACACTGGGCAAAGACTCTTGCAAACTTATTTTTGGTTTCCTCTGGACTTTGCCCCACACATCTTTCCCTTTCCTGATTTTATTTTCTGTCCTTTTATTGCAAGGGATCTTAGCTGTGATATGACCGTATGTTGAGTCCAGTGAGTCTTCCTAGTGACTCATCAAGCTGGGGAGTGGTCTTGAGGACTTTCAACTCAAGCATCCTGGCAGAAAATCCCCCAATATACTCGTATCTCCTTCAAAGAGGTTGTACCCATCCAATGATTGGAAATCACTATAGTCTAGAAATGTTAATTTAGAGATAGTAATTATAGCAGTTTGCTAGAGCTGCCATAAGAAAATAGCATGGCACAATTTTCTCCTGTTAGCCCTGTTCTTTTTTTGTAAATCCAAGGCAAGTTTCCACTTTTTATTTGACTAAACCACTATGCTCTTTCTTTATGCTGGAACACATAAATGCCACATTTTGGTAACAGGAATTTCATGACAAAATGTCTTTCTATAATCAAGTCATTTCGGAAAATATTGATAAACAAAGTTGAATTTCTTTACTGCAGAAGTGCTCAGAGCTTTTAATGCATTAACCTTTAATAAAAAAAGATATGGTAAGCCATGTTTTCAAAACTCATTGCACTTCAAAATCCTTCTTTTCCTCAGAAAAGCATTAACATATCATAGAACACTAATGCTCCTGAGGCATAGTTTAGAAATTCCTGGAAAAACAACTTGCCTCCTATCTTTTGAAAAGCCTTAGGTTCTTAAGTGTTTTCTTTCCTTGCTTTTTTTTTTTTTTTAAATCAGCTTGCATTGTAGTATTTAGTGACACTCTTTCTAGCTACCTTAACAAAATCATTACAGCTTTAAATCATTCTGAAATGCCCAGCTTTATTTTCAGGAGAAAAACTCCAAGGTGCCTCTAAGCTAAAAATGTCTTACAGTTAATAGGAAATATTTATGTGCCTACTTGATGTAACCAGCCACTTTGTTGCTTGCAACTTTAATATTTTCATTTCCAAAACAGATCTGATAAATTTTACCTACAACATGGCAGTGACTTAAAAGAAAACCATTTGCGTGAACAGATGTTGTAAATTAATAAATGCCATTCATAGGTAACAAATTGTAAATCTATAGATCTGCTTTTTCTTAAAACTTGGGACAGTGACATATAAATTAGAAATAAGTTCACTGATTGTTTAAAAATCAGTCTGCCCTGCTGCTTAAGAAGGTTGGTGTCTTATTTGGCATCTTCTTGGCATTGAAAGAGAATTTAAGTGAATTTCTTACCTAGTTACCTAAAATGTTTTTGGTAGAATTTATAATGCTCATGTGTCCCATTAGGACCACTGGATCGGAAATTCCCCAAAGATTTCTTTAGCCATCAGTCACATAAAAGACCACAATACTCTAGTGGCTGCACACAAGAGACTCAACTGTCTGCATTGCTCTTGATATTTAGTCAGCAGATTACTGCCTTTTCATTCCAAAGGACTTCCCACCATAATTACCACCGTCTCCTATTTGAGACATTTTGGCTCACAAATGGTATTTACTAAGAAGTGATTCATTTTTCCATTTTATCTATTAACCCTATAATTGCTCGTCAGTAATAACTAGCATGTCCCCTACCAACTGCAAATAAACTTGAGTTCTGGTTTGCCTAGGCAGACTTATCTTCGATCAACATTCAGTTCTTCGAATTTCTGAAGTCTTGAACACTGGCACTTCCTGGAACTCCTAGAGTTTCTGTGAGGACTCAGGCTGCAAATAGCTCTCCCTTCTCTATCAATTGCTGAAGAGTCACTGTGGGGTTGAACAGGAGTTGAGATGTAAGCAGTGGATGAATCAGCGAACAGAACTCTCTGTCACAATTCTTGCTTGATATATGGTATGTTGGCAGTATTCATCTCATGGCCTAGATCTGCTCATTTTGACCTTAGAGTGAATGGTCTTGCTGGGTGGTCCTCACACGTGCTGTAGGAGACAGAGAGGGTCCTTTTGCAGCAATAGCAGTGTGGGCTGATGCCTGGGTCCCAGGTGGTGGAGCTAGAGAGAGGATGTCTGGGCAGAAGGTAGCAAGCACGAAACGCACCAGTGAAGCCTATCTGCCATCAAGTTCAGAGAGTGTGTGTAGGAATGACAGGTAACAAACCCCAAAAGCCAAGAGCCAGGAAGAAAGATGAGTAACAGAGGCAGAAATGAAATGGTAAAGTCCAGAACATTTTCAGAGAATAGTAAAAAGTTGCATTTGTTGCATTCCAATGACAAGGTGGATGGGTCGTCTGTCCAGTTCTAGGACCAGGAGCCAGGATCAAGCAGCAGACACTATGTTTCCACATCCAAAATTCTCTTCTTGTGCAGTCCCAGCTCAGGAATGATTGTGGAGTTACTCAAAGTGCAGTAACGCCCCACACATGCTTTCCTCTGTCCTCTAACCTTGACCTGGTCTCAGCATCCTACCCTCTTGGAACAGCCATACAGTATTAACACAAAAGCCCTGGGGGTTACGTTGCCCCACCTCTCTCCAAATGTGAAACATGAGCAGGTTCCTACGCCTAAATCCAAAACACTATTATTAACTTGTTCTCAGTTGAAAGAAGGAAATGACTGGAGATGGAGCTGACTCAAGAGGAAGCTGAATACAGGACCCTAGGCGGCCTCACTGGAGGCACTGACGTGGGCTTCAGTTGAAAAGCCCCGAGTGCTCTAATCTTTCTGTTCTCACACTTATTTGAGCTGGCATGCAGTGGAAGCATGCTCATCTCCAGCAGTTCATGCCTGACACTTGTATAGTAGGCTAGTGAGAGTGCTCACCTGTGTCCTTGAATGTGAATTTGTATGGCAGCTCTCTGAAAGAGACAGGGAAGAAATGAATCACCACCTTATATTATGGCCCAAGCAGGAGTGAGGGGTCGGCTGTAAGGGAGGCCTGTGAGTTCCCATTTCTCATTTCTCTGCCACAGAGCTCCTCTCCTGGTCTAAAATGTCTGAATTCTCTTTCCATGGACTTGACATCAGTTCCTGACCCCCTACTTCCCATTGCAACCATTCTCTCCATCTAAGCTCCATTGCAGCTGTCTGCTGTTTTCATCTCCGGTAGCTGGTATTTGGCCAGCCCTTCCCAGAAGTGATGAGAGTCAGAATGGGTCAGTGGAGTCAGGGTGCACTCCTGGCCATAATAGAGGGACAACTCCATCTGAATACCCTGTCTGTCGCTCAGCTGCTACTTGATGCCCTTTTTGGGGGTTCACAGGGACTGGGCGGCCACCTATCCCACCTCCTAGATACTGGCCCTCAAAGGGAACCCATCTAATATCTTCCACAGATGCCAGCTGCCTGGGGTTTGCTCACACTTGGCTAGTAACAGTCCCCAGGTCCCTGGAGTTGGGGGTTCTGCTTCTGTTCTCTGGTTTAGAAGCACTGTAGAATTCACGGAGCCCTTCAGCTCAATCCTGGCACTGGCCCCGGTTTTGTGTCCTTACTAGGACAAAGCTCCCACAGGTTGGCAATCCCTTGGGACTCCCAGTGCTTTTTGGCCCAGAACCGATCCTGCTCTGCCACTCTTCAGATTTGCTCTTGAACTAGCAGCCCCTCCCCTGGGGAGAAAGCACAGGGCTTTCTCCTGCTTCCCCTCCTTCCTCCTAGCCCGCGCCTCATTCCAAGCTTAGTCTTAACCTTTTATTCTTTCTTTCTTTGTTTTTTCTTCTTATGATTTTAATGTAGGCCGATGACATAAATTCAAAGCATACTTCTAGGAAAGAACCTTCCAAGGGGATAAAATAATATATTGCAAGCGCACAGCTTTCTGATAGTTTGGCTTTAAAAAAAATTTTTTTTATTAAATTTATTAGGGTGACATTGGTTAGCAAAATTATACAGGTTTTACTCTTTTATGTTTTTCAAACTTGAAAACTGTCCAGGACCATTTTAAAGAAAAAAGAATTTTCATAGAGCCTCAATATTGCCTTAAATAATTTTTATTATTAAAATTAATATAAGGTTTTAAAATACTAATTAATATTTTTATCAGTAAGTTAATCTCTTTCCCTTGATGGTCACCTGCCACTAATGCTATCTTGTAAGGTTGGAGATATGATGTAGGAGGAAAAGATGAAAAACACAAAGCAAGCTGCTCCTGGCTTGAGCAATACTGACAGAAACTATAGGTAGATAAGAAGGGAAAACAAAACCAAACCCTCACCAACAAAGCCCAGCCTCTCCAGCCCCAAGAGATTGTGAGAAGATGTGAAAGGACAGAGGACTCACGGGTAGGAGGACACTGCCTCATTTATTATTTGGAGCTTGGAAAGAAATCCTTTGGCAGCTGCCCCACACCGACCTGGAGTGAGTGAATGCAGAGATGACGTAGGGGTTCTATGTGAGCAGTGGTTCTCAATGTCCATCCACCACGTCAGGAGCGTTACTTGGGAACTTGCTAGGAATGTCAACTCTTGAGCCCCGGCTCAGACCTACTGGAGTCATTGCACTTATAGCTTATGGATAACTACAAATCCAAAATAAATGTTAAAAGTTCAAGTTGAAATAGTAATAGAATGTGGTAGATATTGTTTTGCTTGGTTCACCCATCATTTTTCTCTCTTATCTTAACTGTGAAATCTTTAGTAACAATCCTAGAAGTTCATAATTTCAGCCAAGTTCAATATCTAGCTTTAGAAATCTACCCTATCCCAAGATCATGAAAATATTATTTTTCTTCTAGAAACATGTTGTTTTACTTTGCACAGTTAGATCTACAGTTTACTGGGGTCTGTTTTGGAGTATGAGAAAGAGGCTAAGTTTCCTCTTTTTTTTTTGTCTCCTCCAGATACCCAGTTGACACTGCATCATTTATTGAAAGTCTCTTTGTCCCTACTGCTCTGCATTGCCATTTTCGTCAGAAATCAAGAATTGTTATACGTGTGCTTCTAACTGTGGACTCTGTCTATTGTTCCCCTGGCACACTTGTTGGTCCTTGTACTAGTGCACACTGTCTTAATTGCTGTGGTTTTTACTATAAATCTTAATATCAGGTACAGTAACTCTTCTACTTTCTTCTCATTGAAAATATATAGCATTCTTATAGAGTTCTTACTCCTCTTTTATTATATTTATTCCTAGTATTTGATCTTATTAATACTATCATAAGTAATAACATGTTTTGGACTTCATTTTCTGTTTGCTGCTGTTATATAAAAATACTATAGACTTTGGTACATTGGCAGTGTATCTAAAAGCCTTGCACAATTCATTAATTTATTCTGGTACTCAGTTATTCTACATACATAATTAGACTATCTGCAAATAACAACTATTTCATGGGTTGTTCTCTGATTCTAATAACATTTATTCTTTAGCCTATTTTAGCTCTGTAGGGCTTTCAGTAATGTAGTGAATGGAAGGTAAATAAGTTTGTCTTGCTCAGCACATCAGAGGGAATGCTTTCATCATGTCTCCCTTAACTATGTAGTAGCTTACTGTAGATGTTCTTTATCAAATTCTTTATCAAAGTGTTGATGTAGGGGAAGCCGGGATGGCTCAGTGGGTTAAGTGCTCACTTTGTAGCCCTGGGAACCGAGGATCAAATCCTGGCCCCAGACTGTGTGGACCCATATGCTGAGCTGTGGAAGGAAACTATGTGGAAAAACCAATGATGTACAGCTATGGAGACTGTTCTGGGCCCTCCCCCTTCTCTCTGTCTCTGTATCTCTCTCTCTCTCTCTCTGTCAAAAACAATAAAATTAAATCTTTAAAAAATATTAATCTATCTCTTTATTCTTAGTTCACTAAACATTTTTATCATTAATGGCTATTCAATTTTATTGAGTATTTTTGCATCTACTGAAATTATTATATATTTATTTTGTCTTTATTTTTTTATGTCTGGAATCTTTAACATAATGTTTTGGAGATTCATTTGAGCATGCACATGTGTGTGTGTGTGGGGGGGGTGTGTATTGGTGGTTTATTCCCTTTTATTGCTGAGGAGTATGCCATTCTACATGCATAGTTCTCTATTGATTCTCTTATTTAGTGGGTATCTAAACCAACTCTCTATTGATTCTCTTATTTAATGGGTATCTGAACCATTTCTAACAGTTCTGGGCTATTATGACTAATGCACCTATGGACATCCTTGTGTAAGTCTTTTTGAGAATACATATTTCTGTTTTTCTTCGATGAATATCTAAAAGTTGAATTATTACTTTTACCTGTAAAGCTTTTTATCCTTATATTTAAGATGTTTTTCCTGCTGCTTTCATAAAAGCAGTCCTATTTCTTTATTCTGTCTGAACATATTTGTCTTTTAATTGGAAAACTTAGCTCAAAAAACAGTGTAATCACATTTATACTTGAGTTTAAATTAATCATCTTTCTATTTGTTCCCCCTTGTCAATTTTTTATTTTCTCTCCTTTCTTGCCTACTCATGGATTTATGTATTTTTTATTTTTTATTTCACCTGCTCTCTACTTTAGCTTGCAAGCTATTTCTTCTTTTACTATTCTTTTAGTGTTTATTTTCAAGATCACAGAATATAGCCTTGATTTGTTTTGTGCTGTTTTCCAGACAATATAGGAACGTTGAATAAATGAACCCCATTTACCCTAACCTTCCAACTTACGTGCTTTTATTGCCGTGTGTTTTGATTCTATGTATGTTCAAAATTTTGTAATATGTGTTACTATCATTTCACATAGTTAGCTTTCACTCCCACACTTGCCTTTTCTGTCGTTCTTCCTACTTGGTGCATTTCTTTGCCTCTCCTGGTATCATTTTTCTTCTCTCAGACAAACTTAATTATTTCCTTCAGTGAGGTCTGCTCATGACCAGTGTTAGGCAGCTACTTTCTTTGAACTCAGGGCACATATCACTCCATCATCTTCAGGCTTCTGTTTTTGTATTTTCTGTGGAGTCAGCTGCCAGTTTTAGTTTTTCATCATTTGAAGGGCATATTTCTTTTTCTCTGGCTGGTTTTTCACTTTTTTTCTCTTTTTAGTTTGCAACAATTTTGCTATGATAGGTCTACACTTTTTTCATTTGTATTTATTCTCTGCTTGAAATTCATAGTGAAATCTGTGGCTTAACATTGTCAATTTCAGAATTCTCGGTCATTGTTTCTTCAAATATTGCTTCTTTCCTATTTTCGGTCTTAATTCTTTTTGGGACTCTAGTTACGTCTATGTTAGCCCTTCAAGACCTGTCCATGTATCTCTTGTCCTGTTCCTTTTCTTTTATTTTCTTATAGGTTTTTTATTTATTTATTTTTATTTATTTTTTGAGAGCGAGTTGGGGGTCAGGGTCCAGAGCAGTCTCCATAGTTGTACATCGTTAGTTGTGACTTAGTTTCATTCCACACAGGTGGATGTGGGGCCACATAAGGCGGAAACTGAACTAGGGCCTCCCACATAGGCGGTGAGACCCTTCGGCACCGTGCCATCCCAGCAGTTACCAGTGCGCTACGGTTCAGCATAGGAGGTTTGCATGGGCCAGGGCCGGGAAGCCAACCCCAGACCTCATGATCGTGAGGCCAGTGCTCCACCGCTGAGCTATCCTGGCCTCCCATTTTGTAGTTTTTATGCTTTCCTCTGTCCACACTTTCATTTGTAGCTTTTCTTCTGATCTGTCTTCATTTCACTAATCCAGATTTATGTCTTCCTACAAAAGGCCACTCACGTGTCAATGATATCAACCTATTTTGGTGACCATATCATGCATTCTGTGTCTTTTGGTACACTGTCTTCTGTCTACACTGATCTCATCCATCTACAGAATATCTATACATCTTTTAGTGTGGCTGTCTAGCATCATCCTGTCTTCCATAATGCTTTTCTTGACCTGCTAAAAATAAAATCAGGCACCTATGTATCTCTACTTAACTCATACAGCCCAGCCTAGGACCTACACAACACTTCATGCACTTATTTGTATACTCATCTGGCTTCCGGCAGTAGACTGGTAACTGCTGTACTATATTCACCTTCAGATCTGTAAAATCCAGCCCAATGCCCAGCACATGAATAATGATAAGTACATTGATGGTGAGTGAATTACTATCATGACTCAACTTTGGTTGCACATTAGAAATACATTGATGGAATGTGTATTCAAAAGTACTGATGCTGAGGCACCATCTCAAATCAAATCTATGGGTGGCGTCTGGGCATCAGAACACCTTCTAAAGCCACCACAGATGATTCTAGTGTGCAGTCTGAGTTGAGGATTACCGATTTAAATAATCTGCCTGAGAAAAAGGTGATTTCATGGTGTAATGTGCTGAGATCTGCAAAGGTTTCCCATGAGGAACTGAGAGTATGTCCTGTGCCAGATACTGGAAGATATGCATGTTGGAATAAATGCATTTGGGTGCAGCTGTTCAGAGATGTACATTGCTGAAAACTGTAGAGATTCATTGCATGTGTGCATGAGCATTCGTGTGTGTGTGTGCGTGTGTGTGTGCGCCTGCGCACGCACGCGCACATGTGTATGTGTTTAAGTGAGAGTGAGGAAGGAAAGCCCCAAGGTCACAAAAGTAACAGACTGAAACTCTAATACAGATGCTTGAGTTAGTAAATTATCTGAAAAAAAAAACCCTCATCATCTACTTCCCTCTGCAATAGTGAAAGCCAAGCGCTACTGGCAGGCCATCCCTACCTTTTAGCAGGAGGGTGTATGGTCCCCATTCATTCTAAGACTTTAGGGAGATAGAAAGTGACTGGTATAGGCACCAAAGGGTAAGGAACAACCTGATAACAGGCCTTAGGTAAAGCTGTCAACACTTCTGCCCATTTAGACCTCTTACTGTGATGATGTGTGCGCTCCTCCTGTTGTCATAGAAACCAGATCTTTTCTCCTGACTCTCATCCCCTTTGCTGAGTGTTTGGTTTCCCATTTCTTAATGAAATTAGGTATGCAGTGAAGTGTGCTCACTCGCTCCCACATGACCTGGCCGCCCCCAGAATCAAAGCAGTTCAATAATTGTCTTGTGTATCGTGAGACAAGCATGTGCTGTGGCAAGTCCTGGCCTCCTCACCTACCACCTTGAGGCTGCTCCCCACTTGGTTTTAGCACTTATCAGTTTGTACAAGCAATCTCCCAAGTTCAAATGCAAGAGCTATTTTGGGAATCTCAGATCAAGCACAGGAGAGGAAAGTGTATTAATAAAATATTTAAAAAGTAGGGAGAGCATTCCATTGACCCAAAGAAGGTATTTGTGATGTGCTGTTATAATTAGGAAGATGACCCTAATTGGATAAAAACAAAAGCAGCCCTCTGTTGCTATCAAACGGAGTTTAATAGAGTGTTAATGAGGCCACCATATTTGCAAAATATCTCAAGTGTTCTCCTGACAAGAATTTGAGTCTCCAGTTATGTTCCCTGGTAGTGTGCTGAATCCTATTTCTTCATACCTTCTGAAATGTTTAGTAATGATTTTTTTTTTCTGTGAAAAGGAGATTTTTTTAGGACACAGGGTGGTTATTTGATTCTCTATTGCTCTCAGTTGTTAAGACTAAGATCAATTACATTATAAATATGTATGTATGGTATAAAAATTTATTTAATGAACCTTTTTGTAATTTCTTCTAGGAAAATAGGGAGTGAGAAGCAGTTTCTCTCATTAAAACCAATGGAGTTAGGAAAGGGGGGTTGACTGTGGGCCTCCTGAACTATGTTGTTCGAGGCCCCTGTCATCACTATTTTTATTGGTTAATAGCAACACTTTGTTTAAATCCACCCAGAGCTAATTTTATTAATATTCTTCTTGCTCTGCATACCTCCCCCATCAAAGTCTTATACAATAAATATAATCATATCCTATCCCTCCGCTTAACTATTCTTCAGTTGCTTGTTTTGGGGACCAACTTCAGAAGCAGAACAATGGCTAGGAGTATTTGTCAGAGAAGGTAGATATTATAAATCTAGTATGTTGATTATCTCAGGTGGGACACTATGAATTAGGTCATACATGTTTTTGTTTTATCTACCAAATAATCCATGCCTCTAAGAACCATGGTACCCATTCCTACTATCATTGGATATATCTAAGGTTATTTATTGGTCATACCCCATTCAAGCCCTCACCTTCTCCTTGGCCCTTTTGGTCTAAACATGTTACATGTAATAGGATAGAACACACTATAGTTAAAATTATTCCTCCATCCAGGTGCTCTGTGTCCCTAAACATTGCTGAATTTATTTGAACCTATATAGAAATCCATTTTTAGTATCTTAACAGAAAGGTATTTAAGTTGGAGACTTGCTAGACTTAGATGTCAAAGAGATGCTCATTTGTTGTTGAGCAAGGCTTTTTATTTACGTGCAAGAATTCTCAAACCATTATAGTAGCCCTTATTTATTTTATTTTATTCTTTGTTAAATTTATTGAGGTGACATCAATTGATATCAATTACATTGCTTTCAGGTGTACAATTCTACGTTACATTGTCTATACATCGCATTATGTGCTCACCACCAGAATAGTAGCCCTTATTTATTTTGCTGCATTGGAATTGAGAATCACATGCAAATACCAACTAAACCTGGTACATAAGGGTCAGTCTTCCAACAAAGCTACATTAGCCTCAACAACACCTGGGTTAACTTGTCACTCAATATTGACATTATAGGAGGTTAAACAGTCAATCTTGAGAAGCAGAACATTCCCACAGAGTTACCTTATATAACAGGTCTGAACTGGGAGCCCATTTTATGTCAAATATATCAGAACTCAAAATCTTTATGCAGAAACTTGATGTACAAAACTTTTTTTAAGAGAAACATGACTATTTCTAACCTCTGAGTTATACCTGGAAATTCCCTTGACCTTAAACATGGTGGTCAGAGTTGTCAACAATGCAAACTTGCCCACAGTCTCTGGCCCAGAACATTGTATTTTTAAAATCACAGGATGTGCCAGTTCCTAAAGCAGAAACACCCATTCGTTCCTTCCATTTCCATCACCCAATATCCAACTTTGTCAATGCATCCTGATTCTAACAGATTCTACTCAGTATAGTTGCCCTTTAGCCTCAGCATTTACTAACTCAACTTGTGTATCAGTCAAGAGAGGCCAGATTATGTCACACACACACACACACACACACACACGAAAAGAAAAAAATCCAAAATTTCAATTGCTTTACATAACAAAAACTTATTTTTTTTTAAAGATTTATTGTTTTTTGACAGAGACAGAGAGAGACAGAGAGAAGGGGGAGGGCCCAGAGCAGTCTCCATAGTTGACAGCATTCGTTTTCCATATAGTTTCACTCCACAGGTGGGTGCAGGGCTGCGCAGGGCAGGAACTGGGCCGGGAGCCTCCCACATAGGCCCCAGCAAGAACTGAACTGGGGCACACCCCAGTTCAGCAGATGGGTCCGCCTGGGCCAAAGCTGGGATTTGATTCTCAGGCTCTGGGGCTGCAAAGTGAGTGCTCAACCCACCTGAGCCATCTCAGCTTCCCCCCAAAACTGATTTTTAACTCATGTAAATTCTACAGTGGGTCTGGACAGCTCCTTGGTCCAGCTGCTCTTCCTGTAGCAGCTAAGCAACCCAGTTTGAAGGAGCCTCCACCACCTTCTTCCTGTATCATTGGGGCCCTCAGATTACCCAGTCGACCTGGCACAGAAGAACTATCTAGAATAGGGATTGGCAAACCTTTTCTCAAAGAGCCAGATAGTCGATTTTATGAAATTGCTGGCCAGGATATCTTTGTGGCAGCTACTCAGCTCTGCCAGAGCAGCTTGACAATAGCCATAGATAACACGTAGACAAATGAGTATGGCTGCGCTCCAACAGAGTTCATTCAACATGAACAACTGTTGGATAATCCAATTTAAAAATGTGCAGAGGACTTGAACAGACACTTCTAAGAAGACATACACACAGTGAACAGATATATGAAAAGATGCTCAACTTCACTAGCTATTAGGGAAATGCAAATTATTATTATTTTTTTTATTTTTGACAGAAAGAGAGAGAGATACAGAGACAG
Organism: Craseonycteris thonglongyai; assembly: GCA_004027555.1. Taxonomy (NCBI): domain Eukaryota; kingdom Metazoa; phylum Chordata; class Mammalia; order Chiroptera; family Craseonycteridae; genus Craseonycteris; species Craseonycteris thonglongyai. The sequence continues at coordinate 20,298 of PVKE010021915.1, forward strand.
AGAGAGAACTGAACTGTAGGAACTCCCCAGTTCAGCATGTGGGTTCGCCTGGGCCGGAGCCAGGATTTGATCCTCGGTCCTTGGAGCTTCAAAGTGAGTGCTTAACCCACTGAGCCATCCCTGCTTTCCCGGGAAATGCAAATTAAAACTACAATGATAAACCACCTCACGCCTGTTATAATGGCTATTATCAATAAGACAAGGAATAACAAGTGCTGGGGAGGCTGTGGAGAAAAAGAAACCCTCATATACTGCTGGTGGGAATGTAAATTGGTACAACCACTATGGAAGGCAGCATGGAGGTTCCTCAAAAAATTAGGAATGGAGGGGAAGCTGGGATGGCTCAGCAGGTTAGGCGCTCGCTTTGCAGCCCCAGAGGCCGAGAATCGAATTCCGGGCCCAGCCCATGCGAACCCATATGCTGAACTGGGGTGTGCCCCCAGTTTAGTTCTTGCTGGGGCCTATGCGGAAGGCCCCCAGCCAGCTCCTGCCCTGCGCAGCCCTGCACTCACCTGTGGAGTGAAATTATATGGAAAACTAATGCTGTCAACTATGGAGACTGCTCTGGACCCTCCCCCTTCTCTATGTCTCTCTCTCTCTCTCTCTCTCTCTCTCTCTCTTTCTCTCTCTCTCTCTGTCTCTCTGTCAAAAAACAATAAAAATAAATCTTAAAAAAAAAAATTTGGAATGGAATTGCCATATGACCCAGCAACGCCTCTTCTGGGTGTCTCCCCCAAAAACCTGAAAATGTTTACCCATGAAGTTGTATATACCCCAAGGTTCATTGCAACATTATTCACGGTGGCCAAAACATGGGAAAACCACAACAAAAAATCCAGCCATAAAGGCCTCTCTGTTTCGTATTACATGGCTGGATAATTTCTAGCCAGCCCTCACACAATGGAGTAGGACTCAGCAACAAGACAAGCTGAAATACTGCCATGTGTGACAACATGGATGGATCTTGAGATCATCATGTTAAGCAAAATAAGATAAAAAAAAGTCAAGAACCACGCAATTTCACTCATATGTGGGATATAAAACTGAAGGCAACAAATGAACAAGACAAACAAGCAAACAAAAACTCAGAGACACAGACAACATTTTATTGGTTACCAGGTGGTAGGCAATTTGACTTTGCGTGGTGAACACACACAATACACTATATAGACGATGTATTATAGAATTATAAACCTGAAACCTGTCTAATTTTACTAACCAATATCCTCCCAATAAATGTAATTTACATTTTTATTAATTTTTACTACAAAATAAAACAGCAGTGGGCTGGATTTGGCCTCAGACCATTTTTCCCAAGCCTAATGCCAGCCTTCTGAATTGGGAGAGAAGACTCAGTGAACTTTCCCAGTTCCCAGGGTCTCACGAGCAATTAAGTGCTTGTGCCAGATTATGACACTTACCACTTCACTCACATTTTATTTGCTAAAGCAAGTCAAGTGTCCATGCCTTCAAGAGCCAGAGGAGTATGCTCTTCCTGCAATATAAGCATCTGCACACTTTTCATGCTGTTTTATGACACTCTTATAAATGGGGATACTAGAAATAGGAATTAAAGTTAGCCATCTTAGATTTGAATGTAAAACTTGAGGTCACTAGCTGGAACTTCATGACCCAGGGCCTATAAGCTTAACTTTTTGGGCTGTCAGGGCCTCCATCTGTAATGTGACGATGGTAATCTTTGTCTTCTTAGAACTATTTTGAAGATCAAATGAGATATTATAGAACAAAAGGATTTGGAAACTAAACACTGGTCATTTACTCTATTATCGTTTGCTATCACCTTGAGCTTCATGGGACCCAGTTTCAGGCTGTACTTGAACTTAAAATGCACCCACGAAGGCCTGGGTATTGTCATATTAGGAGTTCCTAATTCAGCATCTAACATGGTGGCCTCTTCCCGGACTTTGGCTTAAGTTCCCGAGCTGAAGTCTGAAATTCTTTTCTGTTCTTTCCAGGCTACAGCCCATAATATTGCACAGAGTGGGCTCAGCTGGAAACTGCAGTGGAATGACTGAGTTAAATAAGAAAAAGAAAAAAGAAAAAAAGCACACTACCTCTTTTTGGAAGCAAAATTGCTTTTATGAGTTATACAAATTTTTTTTAGCCCTACCTTTTCCCTGTTGGTTTCCAGAAGAGTCTCATTATCGCTTGAACAGTCCTCCTAAGCCACTTCAGCACTTGTGCTTTTGCTAGTCCAGCACGGTGCACTTTAGCTCCACTCGGTTTTCCAGCTCCAATGGGGGCGGGGAAAGCCACAAGGGCAGAGGGACTGGAGGTGGTGAGAGCAAGGGGAGAACAGCTTCAGACAGAAAAATTGGAAAAGAAGGGAACTCGCCTTTGGTGAGCATTTTCTCTGTGCCAGGAGCATTCCACACATGATCTGATTTTATCCCCACACTCATACTTCATAGCAGGCTGTTTCCTTGCCACCAAAACAATTGAAACTCTGAGAGCTTAGGTAACATACTTAAGATCACACAGCCAGGGAGCTGCAGAGCCAATTCGAAGCCTGGCCTGACTTCCAAGTTCATGTTCTTCCTGCGCTACCAGGCTGCGTTCTCCACAAAGCAGCTCCATTCACATGGAAGCCATTGGCTCTTCTTCCTTACAGGGCTTTCGGAGTCCTCTCCCTGTTCCCAAGGCTGGTAATAGACAGCGTAATTCAGTACTGAAGGACGTCCCTCCTCTGTCCCTCCCACCTATAGACTTCACACCCATTCTTCCTCCTAGCCTCCCTGTGCATTTAGGGCTGAGTTTGCACACCCAAGACTTGTGTTTTGGCAATAAACCATCGCAACTAAGAACCACCTTAGGGGAAGGAACATCAGTAAGAAGATAAGGAGATAGAACCTGATCATCATCATAATAACAACAACTAGGCCTTACTATTAGTATTTGCCAAGCACTTTTTCCATGTATTAATTTAGATAATTCTGACAATAATTCTATGAAGTAAATACTAGTATCTATACTTTAAACCTGAGACATGAAAATATGATGCAACCTGCCCAGCATTGCATGGCTAGTATTCAGCAGAAGTAGAATTGGAACCAAGAAAGGATGACTCCAAAGCCCAGTCTCTTAACCACAGTGCTGGCCAGTTCAACAACCTGGGAGTTTTTGTAAAATGTCAGGGCCTCGCTCTTCCCTGCTCAGATGTTCTGATGTATTGGGTGTGCAACAGGGCCAGGGCATCAGTATTTTTTAAAGCACGTGGGTGGATTGTATGTGACTCAGTTTTTCCTCCCTGTATCTTTACTTCTTCATCTGAACACAAAAAAGATGGGGATTGGAACAGTGAGGGATATTGTGAGATGGCACAATGAATAAAAAGTTTTATTAGTATTTGATGGGCCGCTCCCAGGAATGCTTAAGCATCAATTGATGATTGTGACAGTATTACCCAAGCAAGAATCTTCTTGCCCAAATTGTTAGTAACCACCCCTCAGTATAAGGTGAGCATGCCCCTTTCACCCTCACATTTGTGTGTGTGTGATTCTTTTTCTTTTTTTTTTCATGGTATCAAATGATAATTCTATTCTTTTGTTGTTGTTGTTAAATTTATTGGGGTGACAATGATTGATATCCATTACATTGTTTCCAGGTGTACAATTCTACATTACATTGTCTATACATCGCATTATGCGCTCACCACCCAGAATCAGCTCACTTTCCATCACTATGTGTTTGATTCCCTGTCCCTACTGCCCCCTACCCATCTCTCCCCCCTTACCCTCAGGTAATCACTAAACTATTCACTGTGTCCATGATTTATATGTGTGTGATTCTAACTTCTATGGAGTATTGAAGGAGATAGATGGAAAGCTTTCTTTTCTTGCTAAGTGGATTATTCTACTTTAAACATTTTAGCCCATAAGCCGTGACAGACCCACACAAGTCTGCAGACGAAACTTTTTCGGGTACAGTGCATCCATGACAAGAAAGTGTGTCACCAGTCTGGGTGTATGGCTCCACATTTGTAAAATGGAATTTAAGAAATGCCCAAGCACTCTAAGGTTTAAATAAAATATCATCATATACAAATCACAGAACTTAAAGGTGTTTGACACATAATAAACACATATGAACAGGATACATACATACACATAATGAAATGTTTTTAATGTCATTCATCTCATCGGGTTGATTAGAGAAGAATCTATACTAATTTATGTAAAGCATGATAAAAGTAACATAACTAATAATTATAGATCCCCAGTGTGAGGATACCTTCCAGTTGTGTGCTCATGACATTTAAAACTTTTAGTGTGTTTCTATTATTGCAAGAAAGTGAGCTAATGCTTAAAGCATGTAAAAGTCATAAGTTATTTCATGTGTAATTCCAACCCCACCCCTCACCCTCCCAACACACAGACTAAAAGGAGATATCCAATAAGGGGATCTTTTACTTGCAAATCAGGGAGAGGAATGTGAAGAGGCTTATTGGGGGAGTCCAGAGACCTAAATCACTTTACAATTAAAAAGAGACAGACATGTAGGGGCTACCAGGGAGAGGGGACAGGATAGGGTTACTGAGAGGGGACCTTGGGAGAGGGGACAGGCAGATGACAAGTGGTTCATTCTCATCGTAAAGGAAAACAAAAACAAACAAACAAAAAAACACACCACATTTTTTTCTTGAGACTTTGTGGACTTGAATGTAGTATTTCTTGGGTCCGGGTTTTAAGGCAGGAACAATGGCTGTTAATGGTTTCTACATGAAGAACGTGAATATTTCTGATTTGTTCATCACTGCATTGCTGATGGGGAAAGAGTCTAGATGCCTGTCACTGAGGAGCAGGCATGTCTACAGGGATAGCAGCCTCCCTGTTAACTGGAAGTTAAGCAACCGACATTCTCAAGCAACCTGCAAATTAATGCCAGTTGCTTGAGTTCCAGTTAACAGAGTTTTATATCTATCCGGCATCTACTGATCCCCATGGGTACTGGTTAACTGAGAATCTACTGTATTTAGTAGAAGGAACACACGAGGCTGTTTATCAGTAACAGCTAGAGAATATTAAAGTAAAACCAGGCCTATAACACAATGCCATTTAAGTAAATATAAAATATTCAGACAACAACAAAAGCCCTGTATATTACATGGATATGTAAAATTTAGAGATTCATAAGCAACAAATTAGAATGGTAAGATTGGACAGTGCAATGGACTAGAATTAGAATGGACTGCAGTGGATGGATGCATGCATACAGGGATGCATGAATGAATTTGAAAAATCAAATAAACAAGAATGAAGAGGCCTTGAATGAGCTAATGCAAATGGGGAAAATGATTAACTCAACTCTTCAAAGCACCTCACCTTTTGAAGTGTTTCCACAACAAGCCAGAAGTTGGTAGCAGCTGTAGAATCAGCCCTCTCTAGTCTACCTTGGTCAGACAGCTTGAAAATTAATGCAGATTAAAACACTCCTAGTGAATTTGAGGGCTAGTTTGACTGAGTTTTGTTTTTTGTTTTTTGTTTTTATTGTTAAATTTAATGGGGTGACATTGATTGGTAATTGATTGATAGTTTCCAGATGTACAAGTCCACATCACATCACCCATGCATCGCATTATGTGCCCACCACCCAGAATCAGCTCCCCTTTCATCACCAAATATCCGGTGCCCATTCCCACCTCCACCCCTTCCAACTCTCCCTCCCCCCTCCTTTTTCCTCTTCAGGTAACCACCAAACCATTGAGTGTGTCCAGAATAATGGACACACTCAATGGCT
>PVKE010021916.1:0-26055 GCA_004027555.1 Craseonycteris thonglongyai
ACCTCAAGATAATTTCAGTTTCTGTAGTTGGGTTCCTGCTGTGAGTTCCCATTCTTGACTTCTGAATAGACCAATAGACTTCTCAATATCTGCTTAAGCACTTGAAACTGACATGCACCAATAAAGATTTTACCCTAAGGAAAAATCTATTAAAAACAAGTTTTGATTTTCTGTGTATTCCATTTCTAAGAGTTTAAAAGATAAAATAAAGAAATGCTAAAGCTATCTCAAAACTTTGTCCCCAGAAAGGACCGTTTCTAGACCTACATGGCTAAGACATATATCTCAAGAGCTAGATAAGAATTCCCATCTTTCACCAAAAAATTAGGGCAGTAAAGAGGCCCAAATCTCTAAAAAACCAAGACCTCAAATTCTAAATGACCCCAGGTCTCCATGAAGAGAAACTGGGGCCCTTAATACTGCCCCACTAGGGGGAAAAAATCATACCTTTTTAAATTGAACTAATTATTTTTTGTTCAGTTTTTATTTTATGCTCATCTTTACAAAAGAGTAGAAGTAGAGGAAAAGAGTTTGATTGGGTAAACCAAAAGGCACATTTGTTGTCAATGAATAAAGAAGATCAAACTAAACCTCCAAGGCCCATCATGCAATCAATATATCTCTACTTTTTCTTCCTTTCACATTTTCAGTTTCTAGTAGCAATAAATACATTGATGCATGAAGTTTACTGGAGTCTAATGACCAGCTGGCATTTCTGACCAGAAGCTGAATGGTGCAACCTCATCCCTACCCTACTGTCATCAACTCAGATAATGTTGCGAGCCTTGGTTATGAGTCCCCAGATGACATTTAATTATAGTTCTAATTGGAGGTCTAGTGGCTATTCTTCTAAATTAAGGTACGCTCCATGAAGCCTTCATAAAATGATTCAAAATCCACTAAGCAGTTAAAGAATGTCAGAGGCATGTTTTTGCTTTATCTCTGTGGGTAACCGAAACTGCTTAATTTCTTTTCCTAACCTTTTTCTTTAAAATTAGGAAATAACTGAACTACGTTCCTCACTGCAGAACCCAAAGTCTATCAGGAAAACATCATCTGCTAGGGGACCTTTTCTAAAGAGGTAGTCAAGTGTACGCCCAGCGTATGCCCAACGAGGTGTTTGTTCTAAATTCTGTTCTAGAGTCTCACAGGAGCAAGAGTGAATAGTCTGACAGATGGTTACAAAGCACATCAAAAGACTGTTGAAAATTATGAATTTACTATTATATTACTCATCACATTATAGCTTTATTTTTTTTCTTTTTTTGTTAATTCTTTCGAATAACTTCTAAGGGTCGTGGTGATGATTCATTTTTTTTTTTCTCTCATGAAATTATTCTTATGTGATTCTATTTTGTAACTCGCATTTTGTATTCTTTTAACTGAAAATTTACAATACAAAAATGGACCACTGAGGTCTCATTTTTCACTTTACACTTCAGCTTTAGAAACATCAAATTATTTATATATAATGATACACTTTTAATGTAGTATTTTTTTTCCCATAAGTGCCATCAAAAAAAGGACATGATTTTTTTACCAACAAACACCTACCATCTAACACAGGTCTGACACTTAACAGCCACTCAAATCCATGCTGAACATCACTTCATGGACTGCATATAGATTTGATATTTTATCATTATTTCCTCCTGTTACATATTTTGCTTGTGTTGTCATCCCAGTCAGGAGAATCAGTACCCGTTTTTTAAGGCATTTTTTATTTATCCATTGTTTTGTTCTACTGAATATGGATTTTATGATCAATGAAGGCTCATACAGAAAACAAAATGATTCTACCTCAAATATGGTGAAATGAAAAGAATTCGTTTCCTGGGTGGGGAATTTACACTTCAAAGAATGAGCCTTCACCTTAAATGGGAAAATGTGCACCTGCAGGCTTCCCTTTACCTTACTCTTTATGAAACATGACAAAGATTTTCTGACCACTTACTCTGAGAATGGAAAAGCCTCAGTTTCCTTAATCTGTGACATGGGGATAATAGTTCTACTTATTTCACAGGGTTGTTGGAAGGATAAGGTAAAATCAGGCATCTGGTTCTTTCTGCCTGGGCGGGGCACATAGTGAGAACTCCCCACAAAGCAGCAATTACTATTAGTTTGCTTCCCGCCTTCTCCGGCCTGCCTGGCACTCACTTCACTGGTGTGATGTGATCAACAGCTGTGGCAGACAGCGCTGGTGAAAGGGCTTTCTTTGCCTCGCTGGTTGGAGACAAGAACAGCAGACAATCTGCTGTAAAACACCAAGCTCATCATCTCACATCAAGAGAGGAAGGTTTCAGTTCACCCACAGCAATGCCTGGGCCATTTCTTGGGCCTTGAAAGTGTGCAGATTCTAACAGAATCTCTAAGCAGCTATTGTGTTTCATTGTTATAAAAGCGTGAAGGCCTAATTAGCCTGGGAAATTCTGGAGTACTGCAACAACACGGTGAGCTCTTGTTCATGCAGCCCCGGCCCGCACCATCACACAGACACAATGTGGGCAGCGTCAGTATCCTTCCATCGAGATTGCAATATCCAGCTTCCCATTTTGACAGCGTCTCTGACAGTTTACAAAGCCAAGCAGCCCAGAGAAGCAACAATAAAAAGATTATCTGAAGTCTGTTTCTGTGATCCGTAGAGACTTCCCAGGAGGAAGAGCATCTTATTCTTTCCCCATCCCACATAAACAATGGGGTAGGTACACAAGAGAGGGACACGTAATTGCCTCGTGGCCCTGTCACATCCCTGTTGTCTCTGCTTCTGATAACCACTTTGGTCTCAGTTTAGGAACAATGAGGCTTAACACTTTCCCTGTAAATCAGGAAACAGACCCAGTGTCCCTGAGGGGCTGAGCAAAGGTGCGATTAAATTGTAACCCAGAGGTCTTGGGTAATAAACCAAAAGGATAATTTACAATAGCAATGCTATTAGATTCTAGGAGGGTTATGCTTACTTGTCCTGCAAGAATAGTCATCATTCTGCCCAAATTATAATCTACTTCTTGTTAAATCAATAATTAAATGACCAAATTAATCTCCTCTTATTCATTTCAATTATGTAATCAACCATTCGCCAGGTAGTTATTTTTCTTCTCTAAATATGCACAGTCTTGGAGACCCTGGCATAGTTGAACATCAAATGTCAAAAGATAAGACTGTAGCTAGATCTCTGTTCTGTCTTCCTTTTCCTTAGGGAGGCTGTGGAACGTAGTGCAGAGCTTGGAATTTTGATTCACACATCTGGGTTTGAGATTCATGTTTACTTGTAAATGTATGATTATAAATATTTCGTTTAAACTTATGTGGTCTCTGACTCTTTGTTTATAAATGAGAATGATAACTGTCCTTACTACCAACATTCAGTACTGTCGTGAAGATAAAAGTAATATCGAAAAACTGAATTTCAAAGGAGAAAGCCATTGGTCATTGTGGTAGTTATTAGAAGTGAAAATGGAACTATTTAAGCAAAATATAGCCATTTGAAGAAGTACTGATTGATTGATTGTAATAATAGTCTATGAGGGGAAGCCGGGATGGCTCAGAGGCTTAAACGCTTGCTTTGCAGTCCTGGGGACCAAGGGTTGAATCCCGGTCATGGCCTGTGTGGACCCATATGCTGAACTGAGGGGTGTTCCACCTGAGGGAGCCCCTCAGTTTGGTTCTTGCCTCAACCCCCAGTCCAGCCCCTGGCTTGAGGGGGCATGCCTCCCATGTGGGAGGCCCCCAGCCCAGTTCCCACCCTGTGTGGCCCCGCCCACCTGTGTGGAATGAAACCATGTCGAAAACTGATGACCTACAGCTGTGGAGACTGCTCTGGACCCTCCCCCTTCTCTCTGTCTCTTTCAAAAACAATAAAATAAATCTTAAAAAAAAAAAAATAGGCTATGAGCTCAGAAAATAAAAGTATGAATCTTATTTCCCTCATTTACTAGTTGAATAACACTAAGGTAAATGATCTAAAATTTCTGGCCTTGGCTTCCTCGTTTGTAAAGGAGGAATATAATAGTGACACCACCAACCGTGGAGGATCGTGGTAATACATGTATCAACCATCTGGCTTAAATTCAGTTCCCTTTGCCTGTTACCTAAAGGACACTGGTGTGGGCACATAGGACAATGGCATTAATGCAAAGAATACTTATCTTGTAAACGTGAAAAAGAACAGCAACCGTTCTCTCCATCCGGCCTCTGAAATGTCACCTGCCTTCTTCCACGAGCCCCTCCCTCCAAACTAAATGCTAACTTATCCTGGGCAGTCACAACCGAACAAGCAGAGGAAAGTTAAGAAATTTTTTAAAAAGTTCAGTATGCTTCCTAAATACTAATCCAGCCTGTTACCTGAGCTGATAAGCTCAATACATCAGTAATTGTGGGACATAAGTAGACACCGAAGCACTATATCATAGGTTTCTTGATTTAGGCAGATATTATTGACTCGTCACTGTAAGGATGCTGTGAGAACAAACTCAAGTCTCTTTTAGTAGGACACCATCCTCTGTTTCATTTTATGTATTTTTAGGTTCGGGAACAAAGAAATATTTTTTAGCTAATGTGCTCTTCGACATGCTGATTCAGAGAATGCACCAGTGCTAGTCCTCAAATTCAATTTCTGGGTTCATTCATATTTACTCCTAATATATTTAGCTAATTAGATTGCTTATGCTGTTTTTTTAATGGCAGGCTGAAACAAGTTGCTTAATTCTAAATCTGATCTTTGTTATTTTTATTTAGAAGCAAATTAGTGGAAAATGTATCACATCAGTGCTTTGGAAGGTTAACTATTACTGAGATTAAATCAATTTAGCTTTTAGGTACTTTTCTTGTTGGTGTCAACAAGTTAGGCCGTTTTGATACAGGGAGGTTTGGCCTCACCTATGTGACCCTTTATGACCACACTACTGAAATTTTTTTATCTTGAGTGCTCTCAGTAAATCTTGTTAGTATTTATGAAGCATTTTAAACCATCATTCTCTTTCTCTCTCTCTTTTAAATTCCCTGTGTATCCTATGCTAGCTCCTCCCCAGGCTTATAAAGTTTAGATTCTTGGTTCAGTTGTAATTGCCAAAGAGAAGAAGTTAGCGATTACTTGGGGGGATGGGAGAGGGGTAGTAATACCAACTTCCTATCAGAATTCTAACAATCTAAAATGGCTGTAAAGACAGCACCCAGAAACTTCCGGCTTTCTAGGCTAGTTCAAGTAAGATAGAAGTGCTGACAGTACTCGTTACGTTCTTTGGACACCACAAATGGCCTGGTGACCTTTTAATGCAGAATTTTCCAAGGTATAAGAAACCTCTAGAATAGGAAAGAAAGGAGGGCCCCCAAAGGCAAGATTTCTAATTGTTCTTCAGTCTTAAAACATTTTAAGAGAAATAGCACAGGTTAAAAACACTCACCTCTTTTGAGGGTCTGCATGTGTGTGGTTCAGTGTGACAAAGACTGTAACCCAAATGGCCAATTGTAACCCAAATGGCTCTTTCTGAAATTCACTAGAACCCAGTGGCATGGTGACAGCTGAGCTAAAAAGATGATCACCAATACAAACTTGGATGTATGTTTTCTTTCACCTCTAATTTTACCTATAAAAGAAGCTATTTGTTTACTGTTCCCAGATCTTTTGTTTTTCTATGCTTTGGTGGTGACAATGAAATGTCACTCAGGATGCAAATTCTCCTTGAAAAAGGAACCATGGTTTAGGCATTGGCATTTGGGGTAGAAAGATAATAATGATGCCACCACGTGGAGTGGAAATAGTTATGATGGTGGTCAACACAGAAGATTGACTATATGCTAAGCAACCTTCTGAACAAGAGGTTCAACTGACTGTGCAGCTGCCTTTGATACAAGTCTATGTGGGCTTGGCTGGGCAGATGCTGTCACTCAAGTTTGGGAGGCGAGAGGGGACAGAACAAAATCACCAGGATCAAATGGTGGCAATCGATGAAAAGGCTAAGTTCTGGGGTCAGGGCTAAATGTACATGTAAGGAATGAATGGGATAACAGACACCAAAAGCCCATTCCCACTGCTTTATAGACTCGGTCAAATTCCATCCTTATAACTCCCCTCAAAGGCAAGTATGCAGGTGACAAGCTCCATCCAAAGTCCTGAGATCCAAAAAGTTCTGAAACATAAAAGAGTTTTATTGAGCCTGCAGCAAATCCCTTGATAGGAAAATATGACCTAAACAAGTGTGTTGCCTACTTATGGTCTTTACTCCATTTGGCATAAATATCCAAATGTTTCACTGCAGACATGGTGTAATTATAGGGTGCTTATACAAACCTCAGTGATGCATCTATACAAACACAGTATATTAACTACCTGCACTATTTAACATCTTCAAATTCTGAAACCTGAAGTATTTCTGGTCCAAAGAGTTCAATGACGGGTTTGTGGATCCAATTCATAGATGACAAAATTGAGGCACTGTGAGGTTTAGGAAACTTTCCAAGGTCAAATGGCTTTTATGTATAGTCACTTCCCCCACCATACCTTATATAGAACAAGAGAGGGGAAGCCGATGGTTCAGTGGGCTAAGTGCTCACTTTGCAGCCCCAGGGTTTGGGCAGGGATCGAGTCCTAGTCCTAGCCCATGTGGACCTGTATGCTGAAGTGGGGTGAGGCCCCCATTTAAGTTCTTTCGGGAGCAAGCTTCCTATGTGAGGCCTCTGATTTGGCCCACAGCTCATGGGGTGTATCCCCTGGCCAGGGTCCTGCCCTGTGCAGCCCCCGCCCACCTTCATGGAATGAAACTATGTTGAAAGCTGATAAAGTGCAGCTGTGGAGACTGCTCTGGGCCCTCACACTTCTCTCTGTCTTTCTCTGTCTCTCTCTCTGTCAAAAAAAAACCAAACAAACAGTAAAATAACTCATAAAAAAAAGACCAAGTAATTGTTGTTGGGACTTGGGGGCAATTGGTAATGGTTACAGGCATGTATCACCAAGTTCAAATTTACTTTTATTTCACAAATCTTACCCACTGTTCTGACTATAACCAAAGATTATAAATGGAAGAAAACAAACATAAGCAACTCTAACAGCATGATTTATGAGAGCAAGGCAGGGAGATTACAGAACCCACTTGAATGCTTTCAATGTCGGTACAATCTGGGTATGGACAGTTTCAATCACTAAATGAGATCTGTTTCCCTGTACCTTAGACCATTTGTCCTGGTTTTAGCATCTGGAGAATAAGGAGAAGGAAAGTGCAGATATGAGTTAGGGTTTCTTTAGAATTTTTTTTTTTTTAATTTAGTTTATTTATTTATTTATTTATTTATTTATTTATTTATTTAGACAGAGACAGAGAGAGATGGAGACAGAAAGAAAGACGGGGAGAAGGGGGAGGGCCCAGAGCAGTCTCCATAGCTGTATGTCATCAATTTTCAACGTGGATTCATTCCACACAGGTGGGCGGGGGCTACGCAGGGTGGGAACTGGGCTGGGGGCTTCCTGTATGGAAGACATGCCCCCTCAAGCCAGGGGCCAAACTGGGGGTGGGAGGCAAGAACCAAACTAGGGTCCTCTTGCATGAGAAGCACACCTCAGTTCAGCATATGGGTCCGCACGGGCCTGGGTTGGGATTTGATCCTTGGTCCGTGGGTCTGCAAAGCGAGCTCTTAACCCACTGAGCCATTCCGGCTTCCTGTCTTTAGGATTTTTTCATTTCAAGAAATAGAGAACATACTCCAAATAGCTTACAAAAAGGGTGGAGATTTGCAGAGGTTATTAAAAGCACGTAGTATCATCTTGGCTAATGAAATTCTGGACTTCAAGAACCTGGAATGTCATCAGTTATTTTTTTCTCCATCACTTTCTCTGGGCTTTGAATATTTCTTATCTCTTTTCTCCCTGAACATCTGCTTTTTTTTTTTTTAGATTGGATTCTTCTGGCAGGCTCTCGTAACACTGAGTGGCCATTAAGCCAACTCTGGCCTTATAGCCAGTTTCCTTGGGTTTTGAGAAAAGTGATCTGAGACATAGAGCCAAGAGAGCAGGCTCATTTTTTAAGAGCATGAACTCTAAGTTAGCATCATTTAGCAGGTGTGTGTCTCTGTGCTTATGAGAAGAGAGGTACTTATAAAGTAGCAGCTAAACAAGGCCCTAAAAGCACATTTTCAGCATTTGTGCTAGGAATTTTTCTGTGGACTTTACCTTCTTTAACACTCTTGTTTATTCTTTACCTGGAACAACAAAAAATAAATTCACTTCTTTTACCTAACACATCTTCAGCTATCATAGGTGTTCTTAGGTCTAGGAACTTCAAATATCTTGCATACAACATGTGCTCTGCTAGTTACTCTTCAATTTGCCAGTGCTGTAGAAAAATAAAAACTTTAAAAATCTAGTTTTATTCCTAAATGATGCATCTGTGGTTACAACAAAATACATATGACTACAATTTCTAATCATGAAAACCAGGTTCTGCAAATGGTTTGGGATAGATATTGACTTCATTTATAGACACTAATAAATGATCTATACAAAATTTTTTATCTATCTTTTTTAAACAGTGAATGTTTCTGATTCATTAGGACAAAAAACATAAATGAACCCTTTTATAAGAAAAAGGCTTCAAAGTCTTAGTCTCTCTTGCTGAGGCCACATCTGTATTAGCACATAAAGACACAAGGGAAAGATTCAAGATGTACAATTTGCTTTAATTTGTTCAGATGGGCCACCGGTAGGTGCCTATTCTTTCAGAGGCTTTGCTATTTCTGGGTCACATAGAGAAGCTTATGTGAAAGAGAGAAAAAAGTACATTATTTTGGTGTCATCTTACTCTGGCTCAATCTAGAGGTAAATGAAGTCTTCAGGACAGAAAGAAAAAAAAAATTGCTTTAATGGCCTTGAAAACGTACATCAGAGAGCTTGCAATTTGTTGCCAGGCATTTTCTTGGCCCCGTTGGGAATAGCCTTCTCTCATTCACTTGTTTAGTCCCCCAAATCTTAGTTTGTCATTTAAATCAAAATGATTTAGATGAAAAATCTGATCAGTGAGAATAAATGTACAGGTTTTCTCCTGTACAGAATCTTATTTTTTTCAGGTGATAAACTTTAAATATACGCTCGGTTCAATACTTGTGTTTCTCACCTCTCTTTTCAAATGATAGTGCAATGTTATGTCACCTGCTGCTAAATCACTACAGCATTTCATTCCAGAGATGACAGGATTTTTAATGGTCCAGAAAATGATACCACATCTATCAATCTAAACACATCTCACCTGCTCTCAGGTATAAGGCAGTGTGGACTCTCACTGTTTTGTTTTTTTTCTCTCTCTCTCTTTTTTTCTAATGAGTTTGGATGGAACCCTATTGTTTTGGGTTTCTGTGCTTGACACTCCTGTTGGCTTGCCTCAAAGAGAAACAAGAGATGAAAGGTCAAAATTACAATAAGTATATTTACTTATGCATGTGTGGGGCTGCGGGTTAGCTGTTATCACCTGGTAATAACGGGTGTAGTATTGAACTAACGTTGAGTGAAGTCACCCTGTAGCATATAAGGCTGGTACAAAGTATTTCTCATGAATTTAACATAGTCAATTTAATGTCCAGCCTTTGAGCTAACATGAGTACATGTCAGAGCACCTGGCATGAGAAAAGTTGGTGATATTGTTTGGGTCAGCAAGACTGCTCTCATGTGTTGAACAACCAAAGCATGCATCAAATTGAAAGTATGTTTAATGTGATGTGTTGTTTGCCAAGTAAATATCAGGGATTGATCAAGGATAAGTGCCCCATATGTGGTGAATATTCTATAAGGAAAATGATTCAATGGAAGATGCTCATGTTCTGTGTGTAGACATTATCAACAAAATATTCTTAAAAAGTGAGAGAGAAGTCCATAGAAGATTCTACTTTGAAACAAAGCTTCAATAATATTGATGTCTCTTGCCTCAGCAATTCCATATCCACAAATCTCATGAATGTGGAAGAATGCTTTCTTGCATAGATGTTCATTTTAGGACAAAAGAAGAAGAAGAAATAACAGATATGTTCTACACTAGGGGATAAGAAAATAAATTTTGCTATATTTATATAATAGGATCATATGTAGTCACAAATATCACAATGGTGTAAAACTAATGATATGACTTATCAAATAATAGAAGTAAGGTATATGTCATATTTTAGCACTTTTGTAAAAACATAATATGTACTCTGTAATATTCATGCATGAGTATGTGCAGAAGTATAATTGTGAAGTGCTATTTTCTAAAATACTAACAGTAAATATCTCTGGATGGTGAGACTGTAAGTGATATACCATGACCTTTTTTTATTCTGTGCATTTATATTTCTAAAATAAGGATAATTTATTACCTGTGTAAATAGTTTATGAAATTTAAATCAGGAAAAAAGCAATAAATATGTTGTGATAAAAAAAAGTCAGGACATTAACTAAAGTGCCAATAATGGTTATCCTTAGAGAATGAACAATGAATGTTTCTGTTTTCTCTTTTCACTTGTTTATATTGTCAAAGTTTTCCATAATAAATATATATCAGTTTAAATAAAATGATAAAGGTATGGATAGTTTGAATGCTTCCACTTTAAGTAATTTAAGTTTAGCAATCCATGGTAATTATAAAAAAAAATGAGGATTAACTCTAAGATCTTAGGACTATGCTTAGAGAGTATCTATCTATGACCATCTGCAGAAATCTCTGACCATTTGCATTAGAGCTAAGCCTTCTCTGAAGTCTCAAATTGCAAAAACCACTGTCATTTTTATGTGACTTTAACTTCTTAAGCAATGGCTCACATACTCATGACTCATTTGCTATTATGTTGGGAGAAGTACAGATACGAGATTTATGAGGTGAAAGGGGGGAAAAATACAAGAGAAAGCTCTGAACCTTAAAGAGGTTACAGTGTGTTGATACAATTTTGACTACAATAATAATTAAGGTTTTATGTGTGGTTTATGGAAATTGGTTATATATGAAGGGCATAATTAGATAACATTTCAAAGTAAAAAAAAAAAAGGAGAAGGGTATATTAATACAACACAGATAAGACTTGGGAAGAGAGGGACACCATAAAAGCCATATGACACCCATTGAGGAAGTTCACTGTACTACTCAATCTGTCGTATGAAGGTCAATCAACTTGAGCTGACTTAATACATCACCCAGGAGAATAGGCCATGGTACACAGTCAGGTTCAGAATCACAGACAGTAAGCCCAGACCCACACTAATCTCAATATAATGTTTTCCTCTACAAAGCAAACATTTACAGAGCACCAGCTTCCATTACTTTCAATCTGGAGATTTGAGGTAATATGCCAGTCAATACCATGCCTCACAGACTCATTTTCCCAACACTTCTGTTTTGATTTAAGAAACTTAAAAGATAACCCTAAAACAATAAAAGATAAATTTCAAAATCAAATTTTGTAATAAATTTATTCACACAACATTATTTTATTGAGTGACTACTATGTACTCACATGGTTCTAGGCTCCAATGGAACAAAGTGCCTGCACTCATGGAGTTTACATTCTGGGGTGTGTGTGTGGGTGTGTGTGTGTGTGTGTCAAGATGTATATAAAAATAAAGATGTGTTTATTTTATACACTTATGGTAATAAATGTAATGAAAGAAATGAAGTAGAATGAAGGGATTGTGGTCATAATAGAATCAGGTATACAATTACCTGAAAAAGTAATTTTCAGTAGAGACCTAATAGAAATGAGGGAGGAGGTGATCAGATATCTTAGAGAAGAGTAGTCTAAGCAGGGGAATCAGCACAAAAGAGGTCCCTGAGGTTGGGGTGTACTTCCTGGGTTCCAGGAACAATATGGAGGCCAATGTGGCAGGAGATGGAAGACTGAAGAGAAAAACAGTAGATGATGTGGGAGGTGAAGAGTACAGAACTCAGCTTTCACACTGAATGGGTTGGGAAGTCACTGGAAGACTTTAAGCAAAAGACTGATTTGATCCCACTTGTATTTCAAGAGGCTCCTTCTGGCTTTTATGCTATAGGTAGATAGTAAGGGGTACAAGAATGGAGACTGGAAAAATCAGTTAGGAAGCTCTTGAAAAATTCTGGATAAGACATGATGGTAGATAGCTTAGATGACAGCAGTAGCAGTGAGAGTGGTGAGAAGAGGTTAGTGTCTGGATACATTTGTCAGTATTTACCAATGAAAGTTGGCATTAGAGAAAGAGCCAAGGATGACTATTGGGGTCTTGGCCTAAGCAACAACAAAAAAATGGATCTGCTGTGTATTACAACGGGTTGTGGAGACACACGTTTTGCGATTTCTTAAAATGTAACTGAAGACTTCAAAGGCATTTCCAGCCTGTGATGAGAAACACTGGACTGGCCTCTGACATGAACATTCAGTGGTATTGTTCTTAGACTCTGGTGGAAGAAGTTTCTGCCTGAGGCTCTGGTCCTCCTTCAGCTTGGAGAGTCCATGAGTCTAAGGGGATGTGCCCATTTAGAACCCACCCTCTTTCTAGAACATCACCATGTAACCAGAACTGCAGTATTCCCTACCTTATGGCCCTAAACCCATTTTCAGGGTTTGGATATGGGCCAGTCCCAGAGTTGATACCATTTTTAGGGTTCTTGTATGGGCCATTCTCTGGATCCACCATCTTGAGGCAGACTGCACCACAGTCTGTACCCATCGGCACCGATGGTTGATGTTTGCCAGGTGTTCAGATAGAGCCTGTACATGTGTATTGTGGTAGCGGTATAAGTAGCCATGAGCCCCTCAAGGTGCAGCCAGAGCCTGCGGTGAGAAGAAAGGGACATAAATCAAGCTCAGGGCTACAGGTAGGGGCAGGGGTCACTCTCCCCACACTACCAGCTTAGAACTCTGAAGAGTCAGCCTTCCAGCTCATTCTAGAAGTATATTTGCCAAGGTAGGAGACAGAACTAATGTTCTTATCATTTCACAAGCTTGATTTTGAATACAAATTTTGATATTTTACTGCATATGCGTGCCTCTAGGTATGTGTGGGAAACCTAAAATGGGATGAAGATGAATATAGGGTCCCGGGTCTTTAAAAAGTGCTCCTGGATCAGTCCTTTGTCCCAGCAGAGAGTTTTAGCCTCTTGCCTTGGGAAGCACTCTGAGCACACTACTCCCATCATGTGATAATTGTCTGCTTTATTCTCTGGCTCTCTCGCCAGCCTGTGAGTTCCCAGAGGGCAGAAGAATGATTTAGCCTTCCTTAAATCTGTAGACTCTAACAGAATGCCAAGCAAGTGGGTAATGTTTACATGAGGAAAGGGAAGGAAGATGGGATGAGGAAGAAAGAAGGAAAGAAATGATTGATCTGATCATCAAAGGCCTAATTGAAGCGATTAAACATCACCGCGTGTCCATAATTGGAGGGACAAAGGGGTAGACGCTCCAGGTGAAATATGTGATGTTCTAAGGCAGTTTAATGGTGAAGTTGGGCCTTTAATGCTTTCTATTGGGTTGTTCAGTAGCCAGAGCATATGTTTGACCTTGAACGCCAGGTCACCTACATGCTTCCAGTCCTCCGTCTGTAAAATGGGGCTAATAATACCTCACAGGGGTGTCAAGAGGAGACATGAGATAATAGATGCAAAACTCTTTTACTTTTTCAGAAGAAAGATACTTTATAAACCTAAGGTATTATTATCATTCGTTTTAACTCCGGAATAGCATCATCTTGTCATTTTGATCCCATAATTACAATGCATCAGGTAAGCACAGATTTTTAAATCCAGGGAGCGTTGTACCATGAACGGAGACATGAAAACTTTGTCACATGAGAACAGCCCTGACAACTT
Source organism: Craseonycteris thonglongyai (assembly GCA_004027555.1). NCBI lineage: Eukaryota > Metazoa > Chordata > Mammalia > Chiroptera > Craseonycteridae > Craseonycteris > Craseonycteris thonglongyai. Next base: position 13,788 of record PVKE010021916.1, read on the forward strand.
CAAAAGTGCTGTAGGGCTGCATCTATTTCCATATTAATGCAAGCCGCAGACATTGCTAGAGACATGCACACTTGCAGTATGTGCTAGACTGTAGCTCTTACTTGACAGATACACAAGAATCGTCTGTTTGGGCTTCGTGGCAGCGAGTAACCACTGGCAACAAGCACTCCTACTGAGAAAAGAGAGTGGATGTGTTTCTTGTTTGAAGGCCTGGGCCCTTATTGGCCCAGCTTTGGAAATCAGAGGCCCCCATTTCAACAGCAAAATTTGAAATCTAGCAATATTCAGTCTACATCCCCATTTAAATTATATATATTAGATATATGGTAATAAATTAGATCTAGGGTAATAATCAGGAGACCTTCGTTTTTACCCAGATCTGACATGGTCTCAGTTTCCTGATGCAAAGGTGGAACCGAGGTCCTGTGGTTCTTTGGCCCCATCGACAAAGAAAGACAAGGCGCTGTTTAGATATGTGGGTTGACAGAGTAAAGATCATGAGAAAATTTCTTTCCATCCACCTTTCAATCCTTCCATGCACCATTCTTACCTAACAGTGATTTCTGAGTGTTCAAGGCCGTTTCTGGACTCACCATCAGTTTAAGAAATGACACTGGAGAAGACTTCAGTCGCCTCACTCTCTGGTGGAGACCCTAGTGTGTCCTGCAGCTTTAATGAACAATGAGATGTCACTGGTTTGTATGGAGACCAAGAGAGGGACCTTGGAGCGTGGTGATGCCATCCCTGACATTCCTTAGGCAAGGCAGTGATGCTGAGCCGGAGGGCCCATTGGTGCCCCTGGGCAGTGATGAAAGGGCTGTGCTTAGAAATCAGTGTTTTCATAAGGACTTGAAGCTGTGAGAGCCAGGGCATGTGCCCTGCTCTGTGGGGGCAGCCCAAGATGCTGGAACAGGCCCCTTTCCTCTCTCTCTCTCTCTCTCTCTCTCTATCTATCTATCTATCTCTCTCTTTCTCTCGCTGCCTATGAGTCAGAGGGTGCCTGCTCTTGAGAATGATCACTGTGTGTATAATGGACGCTGAGCATCTTGGCATCAGGGCGCCTGTGGCTCAAGGGGGAACAAACATTTTCTTAGTCTGACTGATGGGGGGAAAAAATCATTCCAATTTCTTTCCCGACTTTCCTTATGGCACAAAACTCAACAATATTTAACTGGCTTTGTATTTATTTGAAAATGGGGGAGTAACTGGTCTGTTGATGGTCGTTTTGTTTTTTTATTGATGATCCCAGAAATAGCTCTTGATTCAAGCATCACCTTAGTAATAGAAATGACTCGTCGCTTCTACCTCCTATGGACAGATAGGGACAAAAATAGTCTGATGGTGCCATTTAGATTGTCTCCACTGATCCAGAGGAGAGGTGAGTTTCATTTAACTCACTATGTACCAGGCACGGTGGAAGTAATGTTTACAGATTATGTCACTGAATGCTCACAACCTTGTCCTGTAGGCTCGTTTATAGGTAAGGTACTCAGGTGAGGACTTAGTAAATGGCACAGCTGGGACTGGACACTAGAACTTCTGGTTCCGAGTTCAAAGATATCTTTCCCACTCTACACACTGTCTCAGATGAACCACAATTTGTTTGGGGGATGCCCTGCTTTAAGGAAGTAATTTTCCCTAACAACTGAAGGACAGATAGGAAGGGGTGGTGGTAAGAAAAGGGGGCTCAAGTCATCAATGAAACTCACCTGTGTCTCCAGGCCACGCTCTGTCCACTGATGCCTCACCCAGAACACACATCTGACCTCACAAGTCTTGACGAATAACCTAAACCTTTCTTTTTGGTTTTCCTGAGAGGCTGTGTACAGGGGAAGCTGGGATGGCTCAGTGGGTTGAGCACTCACTTTGCTGCTCCAGAGGCTGAGGATCGAATCCCGGTCCTGGCCCGTTCGGACCCATGTGCTGAACTGGGGTGTGCCTCCCATGTAAGAGGCCCCCAGTTCAGCTCTTGCCAGGATGAGCTTCCCATGCAGGAGGCCCCCGTCTGGTTTCTGCCCTGTGTGGCTCCATGCCCACCTATGTGGAATGAAACTATGTCAAAAGCTAATGACAACTATGGAGACTGCTCTGGGTCCTCCCCCTTCTCTCTGTCTCTCTCTGTCTATCTCTGTCAAAACAATAAACTAAATCGTAAAAAAAAAAAAAAGTTGTGTGTGAATTTAAATAGCACGTGACACAGAGAAACATCCTAAAATTCCTAATGACGCTTCCTCCTGTCAGAAGACTCCACACTAGCTGCATTCTCTTGGTAGGTGTGCTTATCTCTTTCCTTGTGTGTATTTCTCTCTGTATGTAGTTCTCTCTATGTACCTCTCTGTGTGTGTCTGTCTGATTTTCTCTTTTTTTCCCCGATACCACTAAGTCAACGGCCCCACTCTTTCCCATCCAGTTGTTCTTCTCATGCCCTTCACTCCCAATTCATAACCCCTGGTTTCACAAAGAGCCCCTAGGGAAGCCTTGTGACTGCTATTAATCTCATAGAGAACAGGTCCTGGGATTTTAGTGAATAAAACTCGCCATCTCATTATATAGGTTAATAAGCAACTCGAGTATGTTCAGATCCTATGAAATATTAACGACCTGCCACAGAGGTTGTAGGCTGAGGATATCTCATGCTTGGAGCATGAGGGCCTTTGCCAATTGAACATCAATCAGAAATTAAAACAAAGCATTTCCAAATGCATAGTAAAACTCAGCGGGAAAATATTTGACTTCCAAATGGCTGGTACAGGATGCAAATCTGGGGGAGAACACGCGTTGCCACGTAAAGGAAGATTTAAAACTGATTATATGAGTAAGCGTCCTTCTAGGAAATGCATGGCAGGTATAGGTTGTTCAGGACAAACAAAATTGAATTGGAAGTCAAGAAAGGAGCTGCCACATTAACACATAGGGATGGCAGTTCTTTATAGTATCTGATAGGCAGTAGGTCATGTAAATAGCATTCACCTTCCAGTTCAGAAGTTGGAATCAAGTATCTTTCTACAAGCACAACTCTAAAGTAAGCTCCCCACCCCCCGGCCTCAAAGCTTTCAAAATGATACAGAAGTTTGAACACAAAACCAAAGCTCCACTAACAGAGGTTCTGATGTTACATATTCCTCAAAAACAACACGTAGATTTAACTTGTACACCCTAGCGTCCTGCATTGACCTGTCAAGTTCAACATAGCAACTCTGAGTACTGAAGAAACCACAGAAGAGTTTCTTTCTTTCCTTGTGGGGCTTTTCTTGAATTCCTTTGGACTGTGATAAGACACTTAATTCCTATAATATGGACATTTTAGGAGGAATACTTTGGTTGTCCAAGTAGCAAGATAGAGCCGGAAACGTTGTGGCAAATTCAAAATTGGGCAGCCAGAGTTGCAGCCTGAAGCATCACCTGGCCCAGCCAAGCCTTCCACATCCAGGTGCCCGGCCTACTTACCGATTTCTTGAAATAACTCTCCCCACGACTTTCATGGCCAAGATGTGCCAGGGTCCTAAGTCAAAAGCCACAAGTTCTCTGCCATTAACATAGGTTCTCTGTCAGGTCAAAGTTCTTCCCACTTCTACATTTTAGGGGGGATAGTTTGGAGATGCCTATGACTGTCCAGACTCTTCACACATTTGGGGAGATTCCACATGGTCAGATAGTAACAATATCATTTTTATGCAGACTTTAGAAAATGACGGATTGAGTTCCAGAATATAGAGGAATTTTCATGAGAGGAAGAAAATAAATCACAGGAGGTCAAGTTGATCGTTAAGCCATCGGCCTCATCCAGGCATTCACCATGGACCAGGCCGATTTCCTAGTGAGGGGAATCACAGTCACCACACTGTGACTTCCTAATGGTGGACTCGTAATTCATAGGCTGACTCCACAATTATCCCCAATTCCCTATTCATTTCCTGCCTTTCCCGAGCTTTCCTGGCAGCTCGAGGCAGCCAATGACACAGGGCTAGGCACTGAAACACAAGCAGAAGTCTCAAAGACAGACAAGAAGACGTGGACAGAACCAATGAAATGAGAATCTGCCTTTTACACTGACTGGGAATGTAGATTCTATGCCCAGAGACGCAGCAATGATCTGGACACCATAAGGGAAATGAGAAGACCACGGTCACACCAGCTCTGGCATCACCAAGCCATGAAACCAAAACAGCAGCTGCCTCCTTTCAGGTAGGTAATAATAAAAAGATAGGAAATAAAAACAGTTGTTCCTATGTGAGGTGATAGATGGTAACTACATTTGGGGTATTTTGTTTGCAATATATGCATATAGCAAAGCATTATAATGTGCACCTAATACAACATTATATTTCAATGATATCACACAAGAAAATGAAAGTATATACATGTATATAAATATACATGTAATAAAAATTTTAAAAAAAGCTATTTGAACCGCTCGCTGCTGGGTTTTCTGTCACTTGAGCCAAACACATTTCTAGAACAGATGCGTGCCCTAGCTCGCACTTAGGAAAATGCCTAACAAGCGGGAAGGGCGAGTGAGAATGTAGGACATCAGGCTTCAGTAAGCACTCAGCAGCAATCACTCTACGACCTGCTGCACCCAGTCTGCTTCCTGATTTTAGAAACGTGGGCCCGGCCCCCTAAAGGTCTCTCCCTACAAGATGCCACACAGCCCCTCAAACTCTTCTTCTATCTAACTTAACCCCTCTTTTGATCTCTAAATCTGATCCTCTGACTGTCTAATTTCGGTTACTGGCACTCTAGTCCCCAAATGATGGAAATCAGGAGGCAGGCACCATCCTTAACCTGACTCCATGGGGCTTGAACAGAGTTTCAGTCGTCATCAGAGATTTATAACCGATTCCAGAGTATTCTGCTCTTCAAATCTGGAGACTAGCCATGTAATGAATTAAGAAGAAAATACAGTGATGTATGGTTCTCTCACATCACTGCTCTTCCTCCTTCTCCCATTTTTTAGACTCAAAGACAAAAACGAAGGGGACAGAAAAGAATCCACACCCTGCCATCTCGCTCCTGCTGCTGTCACTCCACCTCCCTGGCTTCAGTGGGGGGAAGCAGTCTCTGGAAAGGTGAGGGCGGATGTCCAGTGTTCAAACTCATCAAAGGCAACAGATGGTGGGAAAACACTTGGGAAGAAGCTACGTGAGCACCAAACTATTAAATGTACGTGGTTGTGAGGTTTTGTTTGTTTTCAGGTTACACAGCTTACTTCTGCCCACACGAGGCATTTATATGTGGGTCCCTCTCTTCATGGCCTCAGCAATAGTTAGGACTTTTTGGAGGAAAATGGTTGATGCCCAAGTCCAATCAGCAAGAGCAAAGAAAAGCAATGCTTTGGTTCCCCTAAACTGCCCAGGATAAAGGTGAGAGCAGAGCCAGCCTGCGGGCTGACTGGAACCTGGGATCAAAACACCTTCAGAACTAGGCTGACTGGACATCCCATTTTAAATGGAACAGCAAACAAAGGTACTGTCCCATTTCAAACGGGACACATGGTCAGCGTCATCTCACTGGGCTACATTCAAGGTGTCAGTAGACTGACTGTACGTACCATCTGAAATGGGACAGTACCGTTGTTTTCCGTCCTGTTTAAAATGGGCATCTGGTCAGCCTAGCAGAATGCACTGTCTATCCACTTTGTTCTCTGAAGGCAGTTTCACACCATGGCCACCAGCTTTCTAGACCAAAGCAGGAGCGGAAAAAGAGTCCTGCCCCTGACTCAGGTCAAACAAACCCCAGGAAGAAACCAGGAGTCTTCTGGGGTCCCGGAGGCCACCTTTTGTGCACATAAAAGACTGTTTGCAGCTACTTGGTTTCTAAGGTAAATATTCAATATACCGACGTAATGATGTTTTTCTTTTTCTCCTTTAAGCTTTTAAGTTCAAACTACAAATTTTATTTTTCTATCTATAAATCTAATAAAATTTTAAGGGTTACTTTACAATTTTGGCAATTAAGTTTCCTTAAACAGTCTAAACTGCATTTATAAATGTAATATATACTCTTTATATAGTATATTTTCTTTTTAAGTACTTCAAATGCTTGACTAACAAGCAAAACTTTTCCAAGTACCTAAGCAGTTCTTATAAATCTAATAAATTAAACTTTTAAATACCATGACCCTAAAATTCTCTTAAATCTTTCAGTGCTGTTTACAAACTTAGCCAACCTCTCTTGGAACTTTCAACTTTAAAGCTTTAGTTTGAAGTCAACCACTTAATTAGTTGTTTAAACTAGAATCACGTGGCTAATTATAAGGTCAACTATGCCAGAATCTCTTAAACATTAAAAACACATTACAAACATTACAAAAACAATTTCATTTAGCAGACATATACGAATTGTCTTAAATTCAACGCAAAAACATTAAAAGTGTGGGTTTGATTACTTCATTCTCTGTATAGTTAATGTTAAAAACTTCCAAGGTTTGAAAACAGTTACTTGATAAGAGAACAGTTTTGTCATTTGAAGCAAACTGGAGCTACCTTCTCCCTGGATAGCTTTTTGTTGTTGTTGTTAACCAGAGATTTAGGCCCAGATGTGAGCTCAGGAGCTATAGAATTTGGACTTGGTAAATTCTTTCTAAAATAGTCAGCCATCAGGGATTTTTGAAACCTATGTCCCACAAACAGGACCCATTTGGCTATAATGAGTCTCCTGAGAAGCACTAAATGTCTATGCAATCTGGCTGTAACTTCCTTCACTGGTTTCCACCAGATTTGGGTCTGGGGATCCAGTCTTCTCCCTCCAGATTGCTTCATGACTTGACTGGTTTCAGCTAATCTATTTATTCAGGGATTAATTCCTGGCCGGCCTGCCCATGGCTACAGCTTTGAAAGTCATCTAACAAAAGTAGCAGAGCTCTGGCTAGTTTGGTGACATGCCCACCCACAGGGCTGGGTGAGCTAAATATCTAGTTCTGTACCTTTCATTTCTTGGTCCACAGAGAGGACAGGAGAAGAAGGCACAGCAGTGAAGTCACGGTTTAGAGAACCACAAGCAGCTGCCAGTGATGGCTCCCCAACCCCTACCCCACTCGGTCCTTCCTAATCCATCTGCCATCTGCAGCCTGTGTGATTTTGCAGAGTAAATCTGAACACGTGTGGTCCTCTTTCTAATCCTCCTGTGGCCTTCATCATCGACAATTGTATCATAGATCATGACTAAGATCCATTAGTGGCATACAGGTTTCTGCTGATACAACTACTGGGTCCCCTTTCAACCTCATCTCTCAACAGTTTTCCAAAACTGCCATTTCTTATCTTTTGATCATTCTGACACCTATAATTTATAATATTAGCCATAATTTACTAATTTAAAGTGCTCTAAATATGCTCTTTATCACCTTTTTCCTTTATATAAGCCAGTCCCTCCATTTACCAAAAAGAAAGAGAGAGAGAGAGAGAGAGAGAGAGAGAGAGAGAGAAAGGAAGAAAAGAAAGATTTATTTTCCTGCCTTGCTTGCCTACTAAAGTGTTCATACTTCAGGAATTTATTCCAGGACTCTTTTTCCTCGACACCTCTCTCCCTTTGAGTCCTGCCTTTTCCCGGGGACCCAGGGTACCTTCATGCTCAATTGGGGAGCTAATCACAAGGCTGAGCAATTCTTTGTCAACATATCCACTTGCTAATTAGACCATCAGTTCCTTGAAGGAAGGTTTAAGTCATACTGTTCCTTATATCCCTAGCACCTTCCACAATACCTAGAACATAGACGATCTCAATAGAAACATCTTTCTGAGGTCTCTGGAACTAATACAACTATGAAATATAGAAATGGCTAACACATATTATAGCGTACAATGAAAAGTCATGACTCTGTGTGTGTGTGTGTGTGTGTGTGTGTGTGTGTGCATGTGTGTCAGAGAGAGAGAAAGAGCGAGAAGAAATTTAGGACCCGCAGTTAAATCAATGAATGACCACAGAACCAGCACCATCAAACATGAGGAATATTGATCAGCAAAAAATGAAATGGTTAAGGCCTTTTAAACCCATTCTAAATAATAATAGCAAATACTTAAATAGTGCATACTATGTGACAGGCATTAATCACCATATATTAGTTAATTTACTCCTTGCCAAAATCCTGTGAGATAGGTACTACTACTCTCCTTCTTTTAAAGACGAGGTCTCTAAGGAACAGAGAGGCTGTGTAACTTACTCAGATATGCAGCTTACCTGGTTGAACACCCAGTGGTTTGTCATGAGATGGAACCAGGTCATAAGATGAAATAACAGCCTAGAAACAATAGACAGAGGATCCAGGAAAAGCAGACACTTCTCAGGGATGACTTTTGCATGACAATATTTAATAGTATTTTCTGTCTGTGGTTTTATCTAAATGAACACATTCAGTTTGGTTAATAGATGAGGTTCAAATTTTAATATTTGATCAGGTTCATTCCCAACCGCCCATGTAGGGTAAGTATCTTCTAATGGGTTTGCCAGAAGTATAATTAGCAATTCCAACACTCTCACCTAAACGAGATGTATATAGTACCTTAACCCAGATTATTGAGTTTACGCTGGAATACGCGTACAGCAGCAAAGATGAGCCTCCAGCCTTCAGTGTCCTTGGCTGCCCATCAGGATCTCCCCCAACACTTACCTGATTGTGCTATTGCTGCACTGTCACTAGCAGCTCTACACCTTCCCCCCAGAGTCAACGAAAGATGGAAGGAGAGAGAGTGAATGGCTCCATGTCTCCTGACTCTAGGCACTCCTGTCTCTTTGTTGGAGTCAGTTTGGTAGTTTCTGCAGAACTGAAAGCCTGTCACTCCAACTGATCCCTCTTTCAGTGGTCAGTCCAAGCTGGTGACACAATTGTTAGCAAGTAGGACAGGAGCAGTAAAGTCGCTCTTGACTCAACTTCTGCTAGTAGGGACTCTCTGGGATGAGTTTCTGCACTTGTGACATCAGTTGATACCATGAACTGACATGTGAGGCCAGGAATTAAGGTTATAGGAAATGAAGAGCGAACTTGGAGAGCAATGCCTTCCTATTTGAATCATGCGCTAGCACATGACCCTATCATCTCTTTAATTTAAGAAACAGGGACATTTCCCCAGTGACAAACACAGGGTGGACATTCCTCTATGAGTTGTTAGGATGATGAATGGTGTGAGAGTGTGTACTATGTTTGAAGAACACTGTGCAGATTTCTATAACTAATAATTACTTTAAACTGGTAACTGCTATTACGTTTCTAATAATCCTCTCTTCTTGATCTTAGACAGATTCCTTTATGCTTATTAATTGGAGGTCCATTTCAAGAGTATGGTGCTGGGAAGCTGGGATGGCTCAGTGGTTAAGCGCTCACTTTGCAGTGCCGGGGACCGAGGGTCGAGTCCCGGCCCCGGCCCGTGCGGACCCATGTGCTGAACTGGGGAGTTCCCCCAGTTCAGTTCTCTCTCTGTCTCTGTATCTCTTTCTCTCTCTCTATATATATATATAAAAACAATTAAAAAAATAAATAAATAAATAAAATTGAGTCTTCAAAACTATAAAAAAAAAAAGTTTGGTGCTTATAAAACTTACTGAGTGATCTTGTACAAATATTTTATCCTCTCAGCCCCTCAGCTACCTCATCTATAAAATATAGAGTTTGAGGCAAATCATCTCCATGCTTTCTTCTAAGCTTTACAATTCTAAAATTTGAGATGATTAATAGAGTTGTTGATGTGTTATAAATGCCTTTCATTTGCAATATATCTGACATCCCAGGACTAATTTGTTTAGAAATAACACTCTCCAGGGGAAGAAGAAAAGGATGTGGTTGGTTGGTTGTTGATCTGTTTCTCTGGCTGGGACAAAATACCAAATCAATTGGCAATAAATGTCAGTCTCACATAAGGTAATATGGTAACTCTTCTGTTAAAAGAAGATTACAGACATGGATGAGGGAGTCTCATACACTCTCCTCTCTGAGCATGTTAATTTATTTAGAGCATGTAACATGTTCACTGGACAGTGCCCAGATGGATCTCACCCCAGTGCGTTCCCTGGAGTGGGCTAGTATCTTTCTAGAATATGACCTTCTCCTTTAGTTCTATGATGAACTCAGATTCAAAGCTCACCCCTTTATCACTAGAGACCTTTAGCAAAAACAAACAAACAAAACACCCCAACTCATAAGATGGTTCTATAATGTGCTAGCCTCTTATAGCCTCTTTCTTGGTTGTCACGCTGTGATTACTTTGTCTTATCAGAGAAGTGCTTCTGATACTCGCCAAGTCTGAATCTAGGGACAGAAATGAAGTACACAAGTATCTTCTGAAACATGAGTCACTGCCTCCATTTGTGTGGCTGCCCCCTCTGCTTTATACACTTCTCATAGCTCTGACACCTCTGCTCAATTTGTCTTGTCATTCTTGGCTAAGAAAATTGGTCCTATGCCAAGTCACCCATTCTCTCAAATCCTGGGTGTTCTATCTCATCACATCTTCCTTTTATCACTGAATAAAGTACAGTACTGTTTGACTGCTCCTGCATATGTATTTTTTGTTCTTTCCTACAAATACAAATCTCTTCCAACATAAGACTGAGCCATTTTCTCAAATATGATTTTATTTTCTTTCACTTTCCTACAACTAAGGTTTTTGTTTGTTTGTTTGTTTTGTTTTTTGAGATGTGTGGGTCTTTGCTCCCTTTGAACATATTCAATCACTAAAAAAATTTATATTCCCTGTAAGCACATCAATTTGTTTAAGAACCACACCTTCCTCTGGGATGCTATGCTTCTTATTAGGAGTATTTCAGTCTGTGTTACTGAACAGATGTTTAGCATTTCATTATGCTGCCCTCACAACCCTAAGAGCCTGGAAATTTGTGTTGCGTAGTCCATTTTGCTATATTGCCCTTTGAATGTTTTAATTAAACTTTTACATATATATTACATATAAACATATATGTATAAAATGTTAAATGTGATGTCGTGTATTTTTGCATGTTTTTTGTTTTTTCTTAATTTAGTACATTTTTTTTCTTTTTCTATTTCTCAGCTCTTTTCTGTCCCCCATTCTACCCACCATTATTCCCATTACGTCATTCCCCTCCATCCAACTTCTGTATCTCATTGTAACTACATAATATAGATCTTTTTATATTTCTCCACCTTTATGTGATTGTCTATAAGCATTAATATACATATGTAAACATTCAAAAATAGAGGTTGTATTAACCAGGGTTTCGGCAGGAAACAGATGGCAACTTTCATTTAAGATCATTCAAGGAGAATCTAGTAATGGCTTTATTTATAAAAGTACAAACAGGGAATCAAAAAAATTAAATAGGATTAGAGCTATACCCCAGGGATATTAACATCACTAAAACTAAAGAAAGGAGGGCAGGGGATGGTTGCCAGAAATGGAAGGGAAGTCATATACAAAGAAAGAGTTGTCTTAAAAGAAACTATTATATTCACAGACTCAGCCAACCCTGACCATGTTCTCCTACCAGCACTTCTGATTGGCTGAGCCTGACAGGAAGTCACTGGTTCCAAAGAAACCATGGTTCTGATACATAAAGGTCAGTGTCTCAAGGGACAGATCACAGTAGACAAGGTAGAAATTGTGTATGCAGCAGAGGAATAAAGACATGGGTTTAGGAGTGTCTTTGGAGTTAGTCTTCTAAAAATGGGATTATATTAGCCATACTTTGCTACATCCTCTTTTCTCCACAATACTTGATAGCTATCCTTCCACATTAACTGGCACAGCTTTTATTTTTTGTTTTTAATGGTGGCATAAGAGTCCATTAGGTAGGAAGTTGGGGAAGCCGGGATGGCTCAGTGGGTTAAGCGCTCACTTTGCAGCCCCAGGGACCAAGGATCGCATCCCGGCCCCGGCCCATGCAGACCCATATGCTGAACTGGGGAGTGCCCCCAGCTCAGTTCTCACCGGGGTGAGACCCCGGCCCAGTTCCTGCCCTGTGCAGCCCCACCCACCTGTGGAATGAAACTATGTAGAAAAACCAATGATGTGCAACTATGGAGACTATTCTTTTTTCTTTTCTTTTTTTTTTATTGTTAAATTTAATGAGGTGACATTAGTTGGTAACAATTAGATAGATTCCAGATGTACAAGTCCACATCACATCACCCATGCATCGCATTATGTGCCCACCACCCAGAATCAGCTCCCCCTCCATCACCATACTTTCGGTGCCCACTCCCACATCCCCCCACAACTCTCCCTCCCCCCTCCTCCCCCCTCTCCAGGTAACCACCAAACCACTGAGTGTGTCCATAATGCTGGTGCCCTCTCCCACC
>PVKE010021917.1:0-26052 GCA_004027555.1 Craseonycteris thonglongyai
CCCCCGGGACCCCAAGCTCCCCGGGACCCCCCGAGCCCGGGCCCATTGCCCCTGAGCCCCCCGGGACCCCCCGAGCTCCTCGGGACCCCCCGAGCCTGGCCCGCCGCCCCCAAGCCCCCCGGGACCCCCCGAGCCCGCTGCCCTCGAGCCTCCCGGGACCCCCCAAGCTCCCCGGGACCCCCCGAGCCCGGGCCGGGCGCCCCTTGTTCCTCGTGTGTCAACATGGAGATGCGGCCGCACGCACCGGTGGGACCGGCCGCCTCCTCGGAGCGCGCTTCCTTTGGGGGGGCTGGGGGGTTGGGGGGACTAGTGAGCCCGGTCGACCCGTAGTAGTGTGACCTCCGGCAAGTTGCACAAGTCCGGGGAGCTGCCGGCTCTGTTAGGCGGGACGCGCGGATGGTACCCACGTTGGACCCGTTTGGACTGGAAGAGGGGTTCAGCCTCGCTTGTTAAACGGCTGAGTGGCGCCGAGTTTTATTCTCGGAGGCTTTCCTGAGCTAACGGGATGGCTGCTGTCGAGACGGTCAGACGTGGTGATGCCACGGACACGCGGGCAGGGGGACGGGGGGTTAAGGTGACCTCGCCCAGGAGGTGCCCGTTGGAAGGGAGACCTGAGTGACCCCAGGGAGCTGGCCTGAGGGGTCAGGGGCCAGGCTTGCCCAGGTGAGGAAACCCGTGCACTTGAACGGGGTCGGTTAGACTGTGAGGGCTGCACAGTGTTTTAGGCTTTGCTGCTCAAGATGCCAGATCGAGGCTATGATGTAGGTACTTATATAACAAGAGGAAACAAAGTTCCACACATTTATTTTATTGACTAAGAGAAATATGCGATACTAATGGAGTGCATATCTTGTAATCCAGGTAGATCTGCTAATGAGAAGGAGCCTGTTTTGGTGGGGACATGTTTCACTTCATCGGAGTTAAAAATTAGTGTTCTCTGTCCCCACAGTGATTACAAGTGTTCACAAACACTCTTAGCCCACGGGCCATGCACAGAGACAGGCGGGCTGGATAGGGCCCAGGACCCTTGTGAGTGGTTGAGAGCTGAGAGCTGACACCGGATGGTGTGGGGTGGCTCAGGCTGTCCTAAGGAAACAGGCTCATTCCAGCAAAAGGGGAAGATGCCTGGAGAGTGTGTGAGAGCTACTGTTAGGAGGGAAATGGGTGCACATAGGATTGAAGAGAATGAAATCACACAGTGAAAAAGGTAACTCCTTCCTCACCTCTTTCTGTCCTGGCCTTGCTCAAGAGAAGGCTGCAGCCTGACTTGGGACGCCCCTGGCTTACTCCCTCACCTTCTTTCCTTTTTTAAACAGAACACGTTTCAAGTTCAGAGACTGTAGTAGACAACAGTGGCTAGAATTTAACAAGGTTAGGTTTTCATTGGATATGTTTTTACATCTGGTCTATTTATGGCAAGTGGTACTGGCTTTCCATCCATGCTGTGAGATTTCTTTCAGAAATACGTTTAAGTAAGGGATCGGAGTAAACCGTGATGTGGTAATCCATCAGAGGATGCAGCCCTCTCTTCTTAATGCATTTTACTGTGTTTATATTTATCCGAGGTCTTCGGCCCTGTGTTTTTCCAGAAGAAAGCAGTGGCTGCTTGCTTTCTCTTGGTAGTTTGCATGGACATTCTTGACTGGGGTTGGGGCTGGGAAAGAGCGAGCCCGCTTCAGAGATGTCAGCCAGGAGAGAGGATGGCAGCCAGGCAGCGACTGTGGAAGCCGCTTCGTCGGCTTCCTTCTTGCTTTTGGTTGCCTGTAAGCAGCTACAGCCATTGCAAACTTCCCAAGGTCAGAGCCCAGCCTTTCAAGTTTCGTTTTCTCCTCTTTTCCAAATGTGAAAATCAATTTCTACAGCATCTTGGTAAGTGAACATCCCCACTGCCTTTTAAGAGGTTGTGTGATTCTTCTGTCCATTAAAAAGCTGTGAACAGAAATGAGTCAATAATTCTCTAAATGCAGACACTCATTTATTGGCATGCTTTGGCAACGTGGAACAGATTCTTAGAGGCCCGATTTCTTAAAAAATGCCATCTTCTGGACCTGTAGTAGATTTCCCTGCATGTTCATTCAGGTGCCTCCCCCATTTCTTGAAGGCTGACGGGACCAGTTAGGAGAGCGTTCAGCACAGAGAGGAGGGCCCGAGGCTGGGGCCTTAGGCAGAGAGGAGGTGGATTGGCTCACACGGGGAGTCTGGACCTAGAGGCTCAAGGGGCTACAGCGGCTTGATGGGCCTACAAGGACCACGCCTGTCTCTCCCTGCTGTTGTCCTTAGCTGTTACTGGCTTTTGTCCTCAGTGCTTGTCACCTCATGATATCCTCCCCAGTCAAGGCAGGGAGTCATTAGGAAATAACCGCTGATCCAGAAGCCCCCTCAGCGGGCTGCACTGACGTGTCCTGGGCTCTGTTCATGTCACTGGCAGTCCTGGCTGCAGAGGAGGCTGCTCGGTGCACATCCGGGTATTCCTGCACTGGGAGCAGAGATGAGGGAAGCGGGGGCTTGCCTCAGGCAGCCCCCACAGTGCTGCGCCCCCTGTGGGCCAGGCCCTGCCCCGTGGGGATCTGCATTGAGGGGAACCCGGTGAGCTCCCCAAGACAGTTTCTCACATTTGAACGTGCACTGAGTTCACCTGGGCTGCTGCTCACAGCAGAATCGACCCGGTGAGTGGGACCCTCATAGGCTCGAGTGTGATGCTGGCTGCTGGTCCCGCCTTGGAGCGATGACAAGGGTGCAGAAGGTCCGTGAGGCCTGTGTTGCCAAAGGGCTGCAAAGGGCTTTGTAGGCCAAGCTGGGTAGGACTTGATCCTCTGGAAGCTGAGAGTCCAGAGCCAGATTTTAAGCCAGAGGGTAAAAGGGTCAGGCTTCTTTCTCTTCCTTCGCTCCCCGGCTTGGCAAGACTGGCGGCACTGTGGACAGGACTTCCTTTTTTCCACAGTGTTTTATTACAGCCACATTTGGTGGTTGTGATTGTGAGCGTAAAGGAAGTTGAATGCCACAACACTGTCACCGTGCCGCCCTGACCTGTTTGTGACAGCCCTGTCGGATGCGCTGCTGTCCTCTAGAGCTCATAGCCAGCCTCAGGCCAGGGCTCCAGGCAGCCCCTGCCAGCTGATGGGAGTTGGCGGAGGAGATGAAACCCAGTGGCCATCCTTAGACAGTTAGTCTTGTGGTCTCGAAAAGCACTTAGTGTGTCTCTGAATGTGCGTTTATCCTCTTCAGACTTCCTTAAGTTACCAGTGATGTTCTTGTAAGTTTTCCCATTAGAATTCCTTCCTGCTTTCTGACCACATTGATTGGAGCTTCCAGAGCTCACCAGGTGAAAGGGCTTTGGTTTCGGAGGAGCTGTGTGATTGCCAAGGCTGGATTGTCCCCTCCCAGAATCCCGTGGGGTGACTGGCCCAACCTAGGGGCACTAAGAAACTCCTAGCTGCCGCCCAGACCCTCTTCTCTTTTTACACAGACATCTTTTGCCTGTCCCACCCCCCCACTCCTGCGGATGCTTGTTGATGTCTGGAGACACACTTTGGCTGTGACAGCTGGCACTGGGTGCGCCCGGTTCTCAGAGGTGCTCTCTGGCCTCCAGTGCCCTGTGCCCTTTGCAGCAAGAGGAAGACCAATGGTCATCTTTCAAGTTGCAAAGACAAGTGTTTTACAGCAGCAGGTTTCAAGCCGAGCTCCCAAAGGGCAGTGGGCACAGAGTGGTCTCCTGCTGGAGCATTGCTCAGGGACGACTCCCACCCGGGCTGTGACACAAAAGTGACCGCTGAGTCAACGCTGCTCCCGTGGGGGGCCGGGTGGTGCTTATTTACTGGGACAGTTCTCGGGTCACAGAGGGAGGAACGGGGTGGGGGGAGTGGGGGTGGGCTCAGGGCAGGCGTGTTCCCGGGCTCAGTGGCATCCCTTGCTTTCATAGACTCATGTTGCAGCCTCTGATAGACGTCTTCCTGTGTTCACTGTGTGCATTGATATTTCACAGGGGTTCCCAGGAAGTGCTCTGAATTCAGTGTGTCCCTTTAATTCATTAGAAAAGTAAGAAAAAAAAATTGAAATTTTGTCACATGAAGCGTGCCACATTTGGGTCACATTTGGATTTGTGAGAGAGTATAAAAAAGAACGTACGTCTCTCCCTGGTCAGTTTCCTTGTCTGTCACATGCTGTCACTTTTATCTTGGTGAAGCTCCAGATCTCTGAAGGGGGAGGGAGGTGATGGGGTTGTCACCTTTGGGCTTGGAAGTTGGGGATGGCAGGACCGAGGTTCAACGCTGTCTAGAGGCCGAAAGCGAGCACAGACCCGAGTCCTCGTGTCTGCTTCTGTCACCCTGTGTTGCTGATGGAGCCCTGCTTCTGGGGTCGCCTTATTAGTGCAGCCAAGGGGGCGACAGGTCTCAGCATAAAACGTGCACAGGCAGGAAGGACATGCCGAAACGTGCCGCATTTTTCTCTCTGAGGTAATACGCTGAATTGTAGTGAGGGTACTAAGGGTACTCCAGACGTTGCCAAATGTCCCCCCGGGGGTGAAATTGCCTTGGCTGAGAACACTGATTTGGAGAGATGTAAACGTCGATGGTTGAGGACATGAGAGGAGGTGAATTACTGGTGGCCTGGACCAGCTTTCACCACTACTTGGCCTTGAATCAGCTGAGGCTCTGGAACTGTGCAAACATGGATTGGCTGAAAAAGATACTCTAGAAGAGTGGGTCTGGTGGAGGAGAAGTAAATACAGGGACAGGGCATATGGGTGTGAAGTGTGGAAAAGCAAGAGGGAAAGAAGCCCAGAGACTTTCTGAAGGCCGTCCTGGTGTTCTGAAGGGGAACCCAGGAGACGGAGTGGTGGGGGACAGCACTTCTAACCGGGGTGGGGTGTCTGATACAGGTGGGGTGGCTGGGAAGGGGGCGTGGTCTGTGGAGCTCAGGGGCTGAGAAGATGGTTCATTTGATGTGGGGCTGGGGTCCTGGGGTATCTGAGGTCTTTGTACTGGTTGACAGTAGGAAATGGGTGTGACTTAGGACTTCTGTGTGGATGTGGGCTGAGCTGCACAGAGGTGGTCAGATGGCCATGCAGGGCCCTGGGGGAACTAGAAGTAAGAATGGAAAGGGATGGGTCCTGTGAGGCAGTGGGGGAGGTGGGTGAAGAATAGCGAAGCCAGGCCTGAAGCCCGGCCACTTTGTGGCTTGGCTGTCCGCTCGTGGCCCAGAGGTCAGCCTGTACCCAGGAAGCAGCATTCTGGGTGGCGGCATGTGGACGTGACGTGGATTTATTAGGTGCGTGGATGTATCGATTCCTGTGCTGGTCCTGTATCGCAGAGCCCTGGGGATGTGGCGATGAGTGATGGCTCACGCCTTTGAGGAATTCAGGGGCCCAAAGGGAGGTCAAACGGTCGAGAAGCAGGTGCCCTGGGCAGTGGCTGTGATTGGCTGTGCACCTGAGCACCATGCGCACCTGGGGACCACGCTGAGGGCGGGCAGATGGCAGAGGTGATGGGAGGGCTGGGCAGTGTCCTGAGGGGCTGTGGGTCGTCCCTGTCTGTTGTGAATGTAGGTGTCCGAGTAGTTGAGCTGCTGCTTTCATTCCTTCAGGTCAGGTGGTAACTCGGTCAGACTTTGCCGCAGGGGCTGCACATGCTGTGAGGGGCGCTGGTCTCTCCACGTCCTTCCAGCACTGCTTGCCTCCTGTTTGCCTCGGAATGGCCACCGTGGTGCGTGTGCAGTGGCGTGTCGCTGTGGCTTTGACTTGAGGGAGGACATGTAAGCTCAGATTTGGACCAGAGGTCTTGGCTCATCCAGACTGGGGCGGGGGGCGCAGTGTGCAGCACAGTGTGGGTGGGGGTTGCGCTCAGTGTTACACGGGTCACAGGAGCCCTAGGAGACGTTTGGAAGTTGCATTGAGTGTCCACCCTGTATCGGGCTCTGTGCAAAGTGAACCCCAGAGTTTTGGGGACTCTTGTAGGAAGGAGCTGATCTGGTCCACACACGGAAACGTCTCTTAGGACACAGATGCGTGTCCTGACTTGGTTCACGTCTTTCTTTGTGTGGCTCGGTTGTTAGTTTAACTCTGTGACTTGTGTGTTGTTGCTGGTGTGTGGTGTGATGGCTCTTTCCTGTCCCTGGCTGTCCACTGGTCGCCATGCGGGGCTCCTAAATGGGGCAGTGTTCTCTGTTTGTGCAGCTCCCCACAGCTGTTTCCTATAGTAAAGGCTGGAAAACAGTGACCTCATGGTTTCCACAAGAAAACCTTTTATATATAATAGTGGAAAAGCAACCATTCAGAACGGAGTGATTTCAAGTTCTGCCCTCTGTGGCTTTTTCCTTCAAAAATACTCTGGTTTGCTCTGCTGATCAGTCGCTCGCTGGCTAGTCCCCAAGTGACCTTTTGTGTTTAACAAGCAGCCTGTCTGCAGTGGACGCCCGGTGGGGGGGTCTGCCATCGATCACCGCTCTTCTCTACTGGGAAGTCAGTGTGCAGCGCCCCAGCCGGCGGGGGTTCCTGGAGGAACTGGCCAGTCACCAAACATCTGTCGCTTCTTCCCCCAAGTTGTTGAGCTCGGGTGGCAGCAAACAACGTGTCCACAAACAAACAGTTCAGGCTTCAGAAGGTTTCAGAGGTTGGTCAGGAAGCACCTTTGTTCTGCTGTGAGGAGACTTTGTGTTCACCAATTAGCTAGAATATTGCTGTAGAGACTTTTCCCTGTCAGTTATTGGGTTACCCCAAAGTCAGTTTGGAGAACAAAGGTAAGACAAATGCTTGATGTTTTCCTCCTCTTTGTTTTCCATTTTTCAAAATAATCTCTTGATTTCCAAATGTGAGTGAGTTCTTTGCTGTAACCATACGAGCTCATGGGTTTATATGCACATTGGTTGTTTTTCAGTCAGTTGCAGTTGTTAACCTTATTGGTGCTCAAATTGTCCCACTTCAGGTCAGTGGGACAAGTTGGCTCCCACGTCAGTGTGACATGGTACTAATATCCGTGATGCAGACCAGATGCAAGGAAGTCAAGATGCACTGTCTGCTGTCTTTGTCGGGAACCGGTCATTTCGTTAGGGAGCCTGACACCTCTCTGTGGCAGAGGGTACTGAGAAGCCATAGTGTGGGCACCAGGCGTGCACGTGGCTTCCGGGTCAACAGAGCAGGAAACGTGTGATTTCCTTTAAAGATGCAACCAGCATTGCCGGGCTTTCATGTAATCTCATCGGTGCTACATCTGTTTTCCTTCCTCCCGTGTGGAAGTCCTTCTCTCAGCGTTTTAAGTCCTCATTTGTGTTACCCACAATGCACACAAGAGTCTCAGAATAATAACCCCAATACCACCTCCAATACTGTGAGTGTTTGAAAAGATTTAAGATTATTATTACTTTTTTGTCCATAGGCTCTTGTCCTCTAAGGACTGTGTAGTCAAATTACTATGTGTAAGGTCACTTGGGATAGTTCTGGGGTTGGCTTGTCCCCAGTAGATATATAGTTAAATTCACTTGTTTCTTTTTTATTTTGAGGCATTGCTTTTTAAAATTCAATTTTGTTGTATTAGTTATGTAAAAAATAAACTATGTGGCCTGGAGCCGAATGTACAAAACCAGAGCTGTTCAGAGTCTGTCCCTGCACCTGGTCCTTTCTCCCAGAATCTCATGATTTCCTCTTCCATGGGTTTTGCATGAGCACACGTGTGGGCGGGTATTGTGTGTGTGTTTGTGTTTTCCCTCTGTCTTAGACGGTAGCACATCGGATGCCATTTTCTCCGTCTTGCTTTTTTCCTGTAGTTATGATAACATGACTGCTTCCATAGTCCTGCATAGTGGGTCATCTTACTCCTCGTACAGTGGTAAGCTGGACACACACGTGTTACTTGTTTTGCGGATGAAGAAACGTAGGCATTAGTGCTGTGATTCTCTTTATTTCCCGTAGTAACTGGTCTGCCCTCTGCGTGTGTATTCATGACTGAAATAATGAGCAGGGAGCTGGGGTCTGTTTTTCTTTACTTGGAGCAATGATGGGGGCAAAGAAAGGCAGTTTTCAAACTGCCTGGAAGGAAATTCAACCTTTCCTTTGCGTCCAGTGCTCTCTCGCTGGAGAAGACTAGGTGAGAACGTCTTTCCTGACCAGAGGTAATTATAAAGCGACAGCAACTTGGATGTTCTTGACTCTTACCCTAGCGTAAGAGTCTCCTTTAACCGCACAGTGGCAGCCTGGCAACTCTCCCCCATTATCTAGTCTTTATTTCATGGAAGTCATCATAAACGAGGCTAGCTAAGAAAAGACAAACTTTAAAAGCAGCTCAGAGGACGTAGCTGCTGGTTACTGATTTCAGGGTTTTAATGGTGACCGGCAGCAAGGGCAGAGGAGAGCAGCCTCATTTCCTGGCAGGCAGGAAGGCAAGGCCATGGGCAGCTTTGACCTCACGTGCTGCAGGGGGAGGTGACTTACGTTGCACACCTGTTGGTCATCACCCTTCCAGGCCCTGTTGTGATGTCAGGCGCTGCCCTTCCTGGTGACACAGTCCCCCAGGCTTCAGGCTGGTGGTGTGGGAGCAGGGAAGGGCAGCGGGGTCCTGCCCCCTTCCTTTTGCAACTGTGAACCCCTGCATGTTGAACTTGGTCAGAGTCCTTCCTGACGCAGCTCAGCTCGAGGCTGGTCACTGAGCCCATTTCCCTTCCCACTTTTCATTGTCTTATCAGCCTCACAGATCAGGGCATCTGACAACCATTGGTTCCTCCACACCTGAGTGATGGGAACATTTTAGCAGGAAAGCCAGTCAGCTAGCCCACCCACCCAGCCTGCAAGAGCAAGCCTGGGACATAGGAAAGGGGGGGCCTTCTCAAGGCCCCCGTGTGTGTGGGAGCCGCGGCCCGCCTGGAGTCTCCTCTGGGTTGGCCTCACCGCCCTGTCGTCCTGTACCACCTTCGGTGCGTGAGGTCTAGGCTTCAACCCCTTGAGCTGTAGACGTGTGTTGAGGGCGTGGCGTGTAGATCTCCACTGTTACCTCTCAGTTCCATGTGGTCTGTGCCTCTGTTATACATGGTCTTTCTGAGTAACAGCAACAACCCCTTCACTTGGTCTTCTGCAGGAATGTACGTTACTTCCCACAGAAGTATTTGTACCTCAGGCCTTTAAAATGTTACATTTTTTGGATAGCTGGCTTTTGTATATTACACACTTCCCCAGGACACACTTTATTCCATGGCTGATGAAGAGTTTCATGTCACCTCATGGGCTCTTGGTCTGTAACTGGAGGGTTGTGGGACTAGGTAGGACTTGGTGCATGGCTGCACTGCTGTCTCCTTGAATTCTTATTTCTGCTGCTTTATAATGCTCCCTTCCTCAGCCTCCCGTCTTCCTTCCCATGCCTCCACTCGTCCTTAGTTTTTCTCTTGCTGTGCCTCATCCTGTTTTGCTGCATCCTGGGAGCCTGTATCTACTTCCCCATTCCTGCATTCTGCAGCTTCTAATCTGCTTCTAGTGAAGTAGAATCAGCTCTAGATAAAGACTAAATAAACTGAGTTAGCGAGGGCCCAGAGTCTGGCTGGGTTAAGGAGTTTTAGTGTATTTCCCTTTTGAAGTCAACTAATCAAAAAACTCAATCTTTTAAGTGAGGTATGGCATGTGTACCAGCACATGCATGCTTCATCAGTGCACAGCTTGATACACTTCCCTGAACTGACAGTGCATCATTTCTTCCACCCTGGTCCCTCAGAGGATGTTAGATCACCTCACTCACCCACCAGAGAGGAGCACCGCTTGGTGGCCCCTGTGTGGGGAGCGGGGGCCACGTGAGCTCTGAAGCCCAGGTCCCCTCTGCTTCCCACCTTCCACTTGA
This sequence comes from Craseonycteris thonglongyai, assembly GCA_004027555.1. Taxonomy (NCBI): domain Eukaryota; kingdom Metazoa; phylum Chordata; class Mammalia; order Chiroptera; family Craseonycteridae; genus Craseonycteris; species Craseonycteris thonglongyai. The sequence continues at coordinate 9,813 of PVKE010021917.1, forward strand.
CGATGCTGACTTGCTACTCTTCTGTCCCCAGGGCTGGTGAAGTGGCCTAGAAAGAGCCCTGGAGCTGTCTGGAGGCCGAGCCCCTCCTGTCTCTCTCCCCCTCATTCTTAGATGCCAGCTGCTGTCACACTTTCCTCCAGTGTAAGATCCAAAGGCTGGTTTGGGCTTCCAGCTTAGGCAGTGTAGGCAGAAGGCTGGTTTTGAGGTCCCTAGGTCTGTGTAGCTGAGAAGAAAAACTCCCCTTGCAGTGCAGCCCCTCACTGGGGCCTGGGGCCTGGGCCTCAGTCGGAAGTAAGGGATGTGTTTGTCCAGCCCCGTCGCCTGTGCATCTGATTTGGGATCCCTGGTGAGAACACCAGGGTGCACGGCCGCAGGATTGTCCTGAGTACCACCCAGGTACCATCTCCCACAGATTTATTTTAGAAAGTGTGCAAAGTACAGACGCCAGCAAAGCAGGGAGGGACAGATCACCCACCACTTGCCACTCTGAGGTAGTGACCGTAATGTGTTGGGGTGCACTGAGAACGTAAAAGACCACATGGCCTTTAGAAATGTGTTTCAAAAGCTTGAAGTCATGCTCACTTGTAGTTTTGTATCTTCTTTCCACTTGTTTGTATTATGTATTTATTCCTCCATGTTTTCTAAACCTCTTGAACGTTTGTAATGTTCCATGGTAGGAAGATATAATAATTTCTTAGATATTTAAATGGCTTTTCTCATTATTTTTGGTTTGACTTAACTGTTGAAGATCATTACACTTACCGCAGTGTGATGACCTTTTAGTTATATCAGGACTAGGCGTTTGTTTTTTAAATTGTGTTGATGGTTGGTCCAAATTCTCCCCTTCCTCCTTTAAAAAAGAAACAACAACAACAAAAACTTATCAAAAGCTTTATTTGACTGTATTGGGAAGAATCTGAGATTGTGTTGGAAAATGACAAGGAACCCAAAAAGAAGACACTCTTGGGTCAGCTGAGTAACTTGATTGGCTACATAAATACACTGTGGGGGCCCCAGCTGACGCTAAACTTGGCGTTGGCTAGGCTTGATCACCCTGATGTGCTGGGAAAGGCGGACGGGGTGGGCTGTGTACCCCAGCAGAGCGGTTCGAGCCTCGGAAGGCTGGTGACAGATGGAGTTTGCCACAGCCACGTCCCTGTCTTCTCTCTGGCTTCCGGGGACACCAGGCAGGGTAGCCTCGTTCAGGTGCTGCAGTGTGGCCTCACGCAGCCCCAGTACCTCTTTACTCCTCAGATAACAGCGTCTCAACTAGATAAACTGCGCTTTTGTTCCTGGGCCACATTTCAGGCACAGGAACAAAGTGCACATTACAACAAAAGCACTGATTACCAAGGATTTATTTAAAAGCACATGAACTCCCCGAAACCTGGAGCGGCTGAGCCCGGCCTCCCACGTGTCCTCTGTTGACATGGGGCGTAGCCACTCAGGATGAAGAAGCTCGGGCCCTGTGTGCGCCTAAGCTCATAGGGGAGAAAGTGGCTACTGCAGAGGAGCTATGGATAAGACAATTTAAGGATGTTTCAATAAGATGAGGCTGAAGAATAATGGTAACCGTGGACAAGTTACTTTACTTCTCTGAGTCCGAGGTTTTTCATCTGTAAAGAATAATAATGATACTTAGAGCAGAGGGAATTTTCTAGGGATTGATTTTCTAGAAACTAACACCCATAAGCAGTGTAATGCCTGATACTTGACACACACTCTAATATTCACTGCTGAAACTGTTGTTACTCTTTGTGTCAGGCACTGTGTTTGCTAGGTGCTGGGGCAGGGATGCTGAAGACGATATTCCTGTGCTGTGTCTAGTGGGAGAGGCAGGAAGAAGAGATGTCCTGGTGACAGGAATAAAATGCGGTGTCGTGAGTGATGTGGTACCGTTATAACAGAGTAGTGCTGTTAGAGGTGAAACTTCAGAGCTTTTCCAGTGTGGCCATGTTCGTCATCAGTCTTGGCTTCTCATCAGACATACAATACTTGTTTTAAAAAAATCACACTTGAAGAAAGACCGATAATGATCATAGACTAGTTAAACCAGGAACCTTGGGCTCTATGGCTAGGGCCTGGCTTTCACTTAAAAACAGATGTCCCTAGATGATCCCAAGTGTGGTCAAGAGTCAGGAGCCAATGCCTCGGGGCTTTTCTCCTTTTCTTTCTTTGGTATTTTCCAGGGTTACATAGTACCATAGGGTAACTCCTTTCTTCTTGACTTTTAAAACTTACATAATAGCAGCCATGCAGTGTTTTAGAGTTTATAAAATGCTGTCATGCTCTCATGGTAGCCCCACAGCAATCTTCTTAGATAATACCGTCATCACCATTTTGCAGAAAAGATGGCCAAGGTCCCCAGAACTGCAGAGTAGGAGGTGGTGGGAGGAGGCCCGGGACTTGGCAGGTCAGACGTAGACCTGCCTTGCTGTTTCGGTTGTTTCTGGGGGAGCTTCCAGCCGCTGCTCGCAGACTCAGCGGTCTTCTCTAGCTGCTGCTGTCTGCCCGTGGAGCTCTGTGATCTGTTGGAGAATCTCTGCTTGATGCTTACGTGGCTGAGCAGTTATGGTGGGCTCCTTTTGACATTTCTGCCTTTCTGATGCCCTTGACCTTACTTCTGCCTTTGTTACAATTTCTTCAAATGCGGTGACCACTTCCCAACACTTGTATTACAGCTTTTTCTTCTAGACAACACGTATGCGCTTTCCTAGTCTGTATTCTGAGCAGTGACTTCCTGCCACCTGTCTTCCTGGTACATAAGAGTCTGTTTAGTGTCCAAAGCTAGTCTTACAACAGTGCAGGTAGCCCTGCGGCCCCATCTGCTTAGTTCCTGAGTTTGGCTCATGAGAACGTTCGCACAGGGGCGCCTGCACTGATTTATCCTGTGTTAAGCCCTGGTGCCTGTAAGGATCAGGAGCTCTGTACCAGAAGTCACTCACTTTCTCCCGTGGCTTCTCAACTCCCACAGTTTCTGTAGCACATGCTAGTAAAGGTGGTTATTAGCTTATGCTATGATTTGCCTTGTCTGGGGCAGAAGAAGTGAGCCCAGTCGTCCCTTGGATGTCTGCAGTGGGGGGATGGAACCATTGCAAAGGGTCAGAAAGAGGAGCCGTCGTGTTGTGTGTGTTCAGTGAGGTGTCCTGTAGACTTTCCTTTACATGTCATGTGACGTAGGGCGAGGCCAGACACAGTAGCAGAGGTTTATGGGAGTTCCTGCGGCCTGTTCAGTTGTGCCCAGCAGAAATCTCATGGAGCAGGTTCTGCATAGGGCCTGCTGCACGGTGCTGGGTAGGCACTTGCAGGTGAGGTGGAGTGACAGGGACCGGAAGTGTCAAGTGGAATGCAGTCCTGATAACCAAGATTGTCTCTCCCTGGACATTTGATGGATGCTGTCCATCAAATACTTGCTCTGACACATACGAAGCATTTGATTTTGGGGGCTTTGTTTCTTAGGGTGCACATGCCGAGAACGCCCCCATTCCTCCACTGGTGGTAAACAGGAGCGGTCCTGCACAGAAGGGAGCTTGGGCCCCAGCCGTGAGCCATGAGAGCTGCCCCTGCCCAAGACTCCTCTTGGCAGCTGCCCTCTGCTTCCCCCACAGAACAGCTAGTGCAGGACACTAATAAGCCCATGGGCCCTCGCCGCCTACCTGTAACTTCTCCAGTCCCATAGCTACTTCTCTCTCTCGCCTCCTTGAAGGCAGTTCCTCTCCCTCTTCCTGAACCCCACCCTCCCCTTTCTGGAGACGCCTGTTTGTCCAGGGATCTCCTGTCAGCTTCCTCTGTAGTCCCTGTGCTCTGGAGCGCCCCCGCTGGGTCGTCAGCGTCTGCCCTTCTTCCTGGTATAACTCAGCTTCCTGGAGGTGAAATGTGGTCTTCTTGCTACCACTGTTCAGCTGCCTTCCCTCCTTCTCACCTGTCTGATCTGCCCGCTGAAGTTCATCTGTATCTGTACTGCATGGGCGGTCTCTGACCCCCACGTGGTTCCTTCCTGTCCCCTGCAGCCTGCGTGCCACCAGGGCCCGGCCCTTCCCTTGCACACTTCACTCACTCACCAAGTTTTACCAGTGACACCACATTCTCTCTCATTTGTGTCCCTTGGATTGTTTTCTTCCCTAGATTTGGGTCTTTGTAAATCAACTTTATGCTTGATTCACATCTGATTGACCCATCAACTTGTACTGGTTCCTCATAATTGAATTAAAGATCTGTCCTCTTATTTTCTTCTCAGTTCCCATCATCTTAGCTGGAAAGTACAATGAGCTGTTTTAGTTCTTCGTCTCTTTACTATCTGTCTGCTTCCAGCTGTGGATCCCCTGCTTCTGCACGGCTCTCCTCTCCTGACTCTCGGGACTCCATTCTCCCGGTTTTCTTGCCACATCCTTGGTGGCCTCTTCTTGGTTTCCTTTGAGATCCCCTGAATTCAGCTGTCCTCTGGGTTCTGTCCTCCGACGTCATCTCTCATGATTGCATCTGGGCAATCTCCTTACCCATGATGTCACCTGCCATCCACCTGTGGACCCCTGGGTTTCTGTCCTCAGCACAGCCTCTCCCACGGAGCCCAGACCTGTGTTCTTCAGTTGTGTACAAGGTGTTTCCACTGGGAGGTTCCACAGAACTTTACATGCAGTGGGTTCGCGAGGGAGCCCCTCACCCACTTTCCCAGACGTCCCCCTTTTTCACTGTGTCTTGGTGGAGGCACCACGAGATGCCCGCTGTCCAGATATGATGCCAAGGCCCCCTCCTCACTTTCACATTCAGTTGCTCACACATCCTCGTAGTTCCGCTGCCTGGGGCCCTAAATCCCTCCCATCTGCCCTCACGGTTCTGCCTCTGACCAGTGCGACCCTCTCCGTCTCTCCCTTCATCGTTTCGCTTGTCTCCCAGCTGCCCCCTTTGTGCAGCTGTCTCTCCTGTCTCCTCACTCCCACCTCATGTACAGGTGAGGTGTTTCACCTACATTCTCACTTACCAGTCACACTGAGTCAGGACTGTGCTTCCTGTGTTGGAGGAGAGGAGGCCCAGACCTCACACACAGCACGCGCAAGTGGTGGGACAGAGATCCTAACCCAGCCTGTCTGCTCCAGCCCTGACCCTGACCCTAATAACCAGTTCACCCACAACCGTTCGGTGGCACCCCTCTTTCCATACTGTGGTCCTTGGAAGCAAGTCCCTGTCACAGCCCGTACCCCAGGTGGGAGGATTATTTACGCACTATTTGGAATTCTTCTGTAAGGAAGATCGTCTCTTCCCCCACACACTCAACTCAGTCACTCAGGTTGTATAGACTTGTTTATTTTATACTTTGGTTTAGAATCCAATACTGTGTTGCTTATTTAACCACGTCTCACTTTTTTCTTTTCCTTTTTTAATTGAGGTATAATTGACAAATAACATACTAGTTTTAGGTGTACAAAATAGTGACCTGATAGTTGTAACAATTCTCATTTTTAAGACGTTCCAGTTATCACTGCTTTGTGTTTTATTAGAGACTGATGAGTGAATATCTTCTGAGAGGCCTCAGCTGTTCTGATGGTTTCCTTTAGATACACTTGCTTTCTTAAAGGTGGGATTGCTGGGTGGGCACATTGGGAAGTCTTTGGTGCATGCTCCTCGTGGTGGGCTTTTTTCTCGAACAGCCTGAATAGGGGGGTGAGGATTAAAGACACAGACAAACACAAATGGGATTGGGAGGGCTGTTAGAAAGTCTATGCGATCTCCAGCCCCGAGTTTATTTTTACAGCTCAATATATAGAAAAAGATCAAGTGTACATTCTACAGCAGTGAGATAATTGATTGATTAGACACAAAACAGACCTTCTACTCTAAAGACCACCTGGCAATTAAAAGTCTGGAAATACAGAGATAATACCTCAAAGTAACCACTACTGATGTGCAAATCATCTATAGAAAACTCCCTTTCCAGGAAGGAACATGCTGGTACAGCAAAAGATTAATAAGGAGCAGACTGCTCTGTACCTGCATCTGAAAGCATGGGAGTTGCTTATCTCCCAAGGCTGGGAGTTTGGTCACACTCAAGCCAGGAAGAAACATTCCAGCAACCCTTCATCAGGCCCTTAAAGGGGGAAGGGGCAAGAGAAGAGAAACTCCTGTAACAATCACAGAATACATCAAATGTTGCACATTAGGCAGATGTGGTTGTATAGAAAGCAATTGATTAACTGTATCTGAGGCTGTCTGGGCCCAGACATCCTGCCTAAAGCAAAACATGTTGATCTCATACTGTTAATCATCCATTGAGGAACTATGAGAAGAGGAAGAAAAATGCTTTGTATTTTTCTACTGTACTCAGCCATGGGTCCAGATTTTGCAGGGAAAGCACTTTGTGCCTTCATCTTTCTTGGTCCCAGACCCCTGACAGTCTTCCACAGGCTTTTACCCTGAGATTGGTTTTGACATTGCTGTTTCTCCCAGAAATACTCTGACCCCTTTGACGTCTTGCCTCCCTCTTCGGGATTATGAACAGTGTGTCTTTAAAGCCAGAACTCAACCACTATTCATGCTGATTTACTTACCTATCTAGAGTATTGTGTCAAAGAATGCACTGCAGTACCGGGGCAATTCCCAGCATGACGCCCAGGAATTTCTGCTGTGGCTTCTGGACCGAGTTCATGAGGACCTCAATCATGCCGTTCAACAGACGCCTGTGAAGGTGAGGGTGCCAGCCAGTCAAGGGCGGGGCTCGGGGCAGTCAAGGGGCGGGGCACCCAGGGCTGTGCCAGGAATGCAGTGGGCACAGACTGACTGTAGGTTCTCCTCCCTGCAGTTTGCATTTAGTTCATACAGTGGGAGTGCTTGGAGGAGCCCCCATGTTGCCTACTAAGCTAGCAGTGTGAGGTACAAGAGACACTGTCTTCAAGGAGCTTATTGCAGTCTGATGAGAGGCATATTTACATGTATGATTGTCAGACTGAAATGAAGTGGGTCTGTCTCCCTAAACTGTTTTTAAAGCAGAAGTTTGCTTTCTACTGCAGTGTGACCCATAACTAGTTCACTGGAATAAACGCACAGTCCAAAAGGAAACGTGTGGATGGCTCTGTCATTGGGATTGGACTTGAGTGTAGGAACTGACCCCCCAGAATATTCCTGCTGGAAAACATGATTTGTTCTCAGTTTTTATGCATGTCACCTTAACATGATGGGTACAGTGGTTTATGTAACGGAAACAATTGAGATGAGTTGCCTTCCTCTCGCAGCTTTGAAAGTTGTGGCTAATTCTGCTCTGTGCCTCACATTTTAAATGTCTTGTTCTGGTAAGTTGTTTGTTACTCCTGGGTATTCTGTGCTGGCATGTGCTGCTGTGCTGGTGGCTGGCTCTCTCTCCCATCAGCTTGAGATGTGCTCAGGCTCAGCACTGTGCCTGGTTGATCCTGGTGACCTGATGCCCTCCCCAGTCTCTCTCTGCGATGCTCAGTAACTCGCCATTAGGTGCAGGACCATGACAAGGTTAAGTGAGCTAGGCAGTAGAGTGTCGGGCACCAACATGAGCAGAGACAGGCACTAGAGAAGTTAGACATGAAGAGATGGGAGGGAGATTGGCGCGTCCTAGGGGCAGGGTGGGGGTGGAGAGATGGGTACACCTGGTGTGTGGGACACCTGTGAGGACACAGTCCAGTGCCCCATGCACATCCTGGTGGCATGTTCTGGTTCCTTCAGCAGATGCCTTCCAGTGGAACACCTGGGCCGGATGCACAGCTTGTATAAGAGGTCAAGGACATGTGTGACTTGTTCAGGGACACTTGTCAGTCAATAACTGGAACTTCTAGTCTGTGAAATTGTACTTTCTTTTTTTAAGCCACCATCAGAAGCTGATATGATGCCTGAGGGACCATCCTTTCCCATCTGTAGCACTTTTGTGCAAGAACTTTTTCAGGCCCAGTACAGGTAGGAGCCAAGTACATTTCCCCTGTGTTACCTGCTTATGTAGCTGGAGGGGACCCTGACGTGGTGCTTACCTTTTTGTTTTTGAAGGTCTTCTTTGACCTGTCCTCACTGTCAGAAGCAGAGCAACACGTTTGACCCTTTCCTCTGCATTTCTTTGCCAATTCCTCTACCCCACACCAGGTAAGAACAGACTTAGTAGGAGGAGGACTATATATTCCTGTGTGTTCTTTTCTCTGTGGGCTCCTATTTAGACGAGTAATGGGACTGTTGACACGTCAAATGCAGGCATTTTGCTAGTCTTGAGCTGGCATGTGGGCAGGTACATGGGGCAGGTGTGGCTGTTCAGTTGCTCATCCGTCCACAGTGTCGGGAGGGGGAAGGTTGAGTGCCCTCTAGATTCACTAGAGACCTTACATTGCACTTTTAAATAACTGCTTTATTTGAGCTATTGTTCTACATTTCCAGGAGTTACTCTGTTTAAAGAAAATACAGAGCACAGAGTCAAGTATGGGTGTTATATTTTTGTTTTATGAAGATTACCTTTTTCAGAGATCTCTCGATCATTGTTCGATCGTTCTACTTAGTTCTACTTAGGTCCAAATGAGGTTTTTCTGTTTGGCTTTTGAATAAAGGTGTGGGTGAGCTTCCGTTTTGTGTTGATTTCCAGTCAAGTTTGTTTTGCATGTGTATTTTAGTTGAAATAAGCAACTAATGAGAAGACTTGACTTTGATCTGTACAGGCCTCTCTATGTCACCGTAGTGTATCAAGGGAAGTGTTCTCACTGCATGAGGATCGGCGTGGCCGTGCCTCTGTCTGGGACTGTCGCCAGACTTCGGGAAGCAGTGTCTATGGAAACAAAGATCCCCACTGATCAGGTAATGCACCTGCTCACACCCATGACATGGGAGCCACAGAAGTGTTGCTTCTTGGGAATAGTCTGACAGCTGTCTGCCAAGCAGGGTTAGTTAGATGGAAATACGAAACCAGACACTTCTGCATTGAGGAAGAGGAAAACCAACACCCAGAGAAGAACGGACACAAATATGTTCATGCTTCATTGAGTAGTATGTACCTTTTTAATGGGCAGAGCTGTGACTTCGCACTTTGGTTATAAAGGGTCACCACTTACTTCCTCTTAAGTCCTCCATATGGATGCTCATCCGGGACCAGCACCCTTGTGCTCTTTGAAGGTCAGAGAGGCGCAGGCACCTGGACCAGTGGCTCTTGCAAGCAAGCCCCTCCCCTCATGGTGCAAGAACGAGCATCTTGCTAGGACACCACACATACATACTAGTTCCGGTTGCTTTCTGCTTGAAGCCAGACCAGTCTCCTCCCTTATTTATAAGAGACAGGAAAGTTGTACCCCCTTTTTTCCATCTTTGGGTACATTTTTGATAAGTAGTTATATGTAAATTGACCCAGAATACTTTTGGCCTGTTGTGACTTGACATATTTTTAAAAAAAATATGCGTACATTTTTATCTAAATTCACTATTATGGTTTTATTTGGAAAAACCTTCCCCATTTGGGATTTACTAAGAAAAGATGATTGTGGCTGAATAGCTTCTCCCTGGATGGCTTCTGGAAGCTGCTATGTAATCTAATAAAGGTAGCTTCATTTGGGAAGTTACCACCCTAAAACAGGTACAATGTCGCCCTAATAAGCAAATAGCATACCTTTTCCCAGACCAGGTTCTGGCCCACTGATCCAGTGTTCGCTTCTTACTCTGAAGAGCTCACTGACTGTTCCCTCAGGATGAGAGGAAGGGGAGGCTTAGGGTGTGTCCCAGGCCCACGTGTGGTAAAGCTTTCTGTCATGGGTGCTTTTCTGCATGTGGTTTCTATGAGTGAAGTAGTTAAACGTTTATTTTGACCTCAACTGGAGAAAGTGAATTATGTCTTGTTCATCTGCAGAAAAGCATGATCATTAAAATAGTTGGAAAGAATATATGCCAGGAATGTGTGTCTTGGACTGTTGTTTTTCTGTTCTACTGTGTGATACTTAACATTTCAGAAACAAAACTTAGGAAGTGACAGTGTCTCTTATTGCATGTCTTAGAACTAGGGGTTCCAAACTTTAACTGTGTATTCATTCCTATTTTTTCCTGGCGTGTACTACATTTATTATTTTTAAAAACAGACCCATTTCCACGCATGCTCTTTACCGCGTGTCTGATTTACTCGGGAGACCTGCCCATGCTAGTGAGATATGTGGCCCATCCTTTGTAACCACGTTAGAATTCCAGTGGGGCTATAATCCATCTAACTACTTCCTATGGTTGGACATTTGAACTGGTGGCACATATAGTCGTGGTTATTTGACATTTTTTAACCTGGAAAGAAAAAAATCTAATGATGTAGCAGAGTCTTGGAATCAGATGTGGACCCATCCTCGCCACGGGGCTGAGTGGTTGTGTGACCCCAGCAGGCAGCTCGCCCCTCTGCCTTCAGGCCCCTCCCCCGTGACGTCCTGTCTCTGACTCAGGGCTCAAAGGAGTTCATGGCTCTGTGCCGTGCATTCTGAAAGCTGTCTCTTGTTCTACACTTACAGAGCATGTGCATGTCCATATCCTCTCACTGAAGGCGAGTACTGCAGGCTCTGTGACATGGGTTAGCGCCCTCCCAGGTCCCTGCAGGCCCTGTGACATGGGTTAGCGCCCTCCCGGGTCCCCGCAGGCCCTGTGACGTGGGTTAGCGCCCTCCCGGGTCCCCGCAGGCCCTGTGACGTGGGTTAGCGCCCTCCCGGGTCCCCGCAGGCCCTGTGACGTGGGTTAGCGCCCTCCCGGGTCCCTGCAGGCCCTGTGACGTGGGTTAACGCCCTTCCAGGTCCCCGCAGGCCCTGTGACATGTGTTAGCACCCTTCCAGGTTCCCACAGGCCCTGTGATATAGGGTTAGGACCCTCCCGGGTCCCCGCAGGCCCTGTGACATGGGTTAGCACGTCACCTTCCCAGGTCACTTCCAGGTCACTCTGCAGGCCTGATGTTCTGGGAAGCTCATGCGAGAACTAGAGTTCAATTCCTGTTTACTTCTGCTTCTCCAGCTGTTCAAGTTTCTCTCCTATGTAGATCGTGTTAACAGAAATGTACTATGATGGGTTCCACCGCTCCTTTTGTGACACAGACGACCTGGAAACAGTCCATGAAAGTGACTGTATTTTTGCCTTTGAGACTCCAGAAATATTCAGGCCGGAAGGGATCCTCAGTCAGAGAGGTGAGTAAGCACACGCTTGTGTGGTGCCCCGGTGTGCAGACGGGCAGCCGTGTGCCTCTGAGGTGTCGGCCACGTGCCGGTGCAGCTCTTTAGTCGTGCTGAGACACATCGCACTGGTTTCTGTTATGGTCACATGGTTCCCTGGAAGAAGGCCGTTCTTACTCTTCTAGGCAAAGCTGTGTCCTTAACTTTGCCTCGTGTTTCCCGAGGCTCCGGGCTGACCACGTCCTTCTGTAAGTGACAGCCGCACTTGGCCGAGCAGTTGGTTGGCTGCTGTAAACACACACACACGTATATGTTTTCGTGTTTTGCTACCCGCTCCAGTGTTTCATTTCTGAATTCTAAAATCTTCGGTATAGAACTTGTTCTTGATACTTGCTTTCCAGAAATCTGTCACCAACATGCCATGCGCTTTTTAGCTTTCCCTGTTTGCTCGGCTGAGAGTTTGTTTCCCCAGCTCCTGTCTCATTAGCTCCTCCCTCGCAGTCCTAAGCAAACACGGTTCTGCTTCCTGTCTCCGCAGATCTCCCTGGTCTAGACATGTATGGCATCATACTGTGTGGTCTCTGGGCCTGGCTTCTGCCACCCACCAGACAGAGTTCTGCGTGCGGTGGCGTGAATCAGCCCTTCGTCCCTTCATGGCTGAGAGTGTTCCGTGACCTGTGCAGACTAGTCCTGATGCAGTGGGGCCGTTCCCACCTTGTGGGCACTGGCCCTTCCCCTACTCGTGCACAGCGCTCATCTGAACCCCTTTTCTACTTCTTAGGGGTGTGCAGCTAGGCGTGCAGGTGCTGGACCATATGGTAATTCTGTATTTAACTTTATGAGGAATTGCCAAACTGTTGATAGTTTTTGTCATTTCTACCAGCAGTACATGAGGGTTACCATTTCCCCACATCCTTGCCGACATTTGTGCTTTTCTGTCTTTTGGTCGTAGCCATCCTGGTGGGTGTGAAGTGGCCCGTTATTGGGATTTTGATTTGCATTTTCCTAACGATACATGTTGTTGATCATCTTTTCATGTGGTGGTTGGCCACTTGTAAATCCTCTTCAGAGAAATGTCTATTCAACTCCTCGTATTTTTAAATTGGGTTGTTTGTCTTTTTGTTGAGTTGTGGGAGTTATTTGTATATGCTGGGTATTAGACCCTTATCAGACATGTGATGTACAAATATTTCCCATCCTGTGGATTATCTTTTCACTTTCTTCATAGTGTCTTTGATGCACAAAAGTTCTTAATTTAAACTGTTGAGATTTTGGTGTCATATTTAAGAATCCAGTTTCTCCTTATACTCTTCTTATTTTAAACTAATTCATTTGAAGTTAATTTTGTTATTCACTATGTCCTTGTCATTTTAAATGACTGTAATGCTGATGTACCTTAATAGCTTCAGCCAGTCTTGTATTGTTGGATATTTAGGTTATTGCCAGGATTCTGCTATGAATACTTTTGTGTGAATCACTTTTTATTTTATTCTCCTTCTGGTGTTATTATTTATTTTAATTTTGGAGGGTGGAGATGGTGGTAGAGGGCTCCCTTTTCATATTTTCCAGGTGGAGTATCATTTCCTTCATTGATACTTTCAGAGGATTAAGAAATTAATACTTGGGAAAGCTGGGATGGTTCGACGGGTTAAGCGCTCGCTTTGAAGCCCTGGAGACCAGGGATCAAATCCCGGCCCCGGCCCATGCGGACCCACATGCTGAGCTGGGGTGTGCCCCCAGTTAAGTTCTTGCCGGGACCTATGTGGGAGGCTCCCGGCCCAGTTCCTGCCCTGCGCAGCCCCTTGCCCACCTGTGGAGTGAAAACTGTATGGAAAACTAATGCCAACTATGGAGACTGCTCTGGGCCCTCCCCCTTCTCTCTGTCTCTCTCTGTCTCTGTTTCTCTCTGTCAAAAATCAATAAAATAAATCTTAAAAAAAAAAAAAAATTAATACTTAGTCAAGAGTTTCTGAGTCCCTACTGAGTGCAGGCCTGGTACTGGATGCTGAGTGCCCCTGGCTCATAGCGACTCTACTTTGGGTCGTCTCTGAAGATTTGTCTCTCAGCAGCCCGCACATGCCTGTCAGATGCATACTTTGTTCACTTTGATGTAGTCTCGTTGATTGTATTAAAGTTCTGTGATGGTTGTGAGTCTAGTTACGAACACTTTCTTTTATTTCTTGTCAGTCTGGCTCTTAAATCAGGGAGAAGAAACTGCATTGGAACATTGACAATCATTCTCTTTATTACTTATTTTAAAAAATGACTGGTGGGAAGCCAGGATGGCTCAGCGGGTTAAATGCTCACTTTGCAGCCCTGTGGACTGAGGATCTAATCCCAGCCCCGGCCCGTGTGGACCTATATGCTAAACTGGGGTGAGCTTCCCATGTGGGAGGACCCCAGCCCAGTTCCCGCCCTGCCCGGCCCCCGCCCACCTGTGTGGAATGAAACCATGTCGAAAACTGATGAAATTACTGGGCTGTCGGTTGTGTGGTAGGTAGCACTTTATAAGTACATGTGGGGGTTCATCTCTGCAGATTTGCCTGTCTAACTTTTCTGAGGTGGAGAGTTGTAATTTTCGGTTCTTCAGATTACCGTATTTTCCGGCGTATAAGACGACCCCCTAATTTTACAGTTAAAACATAGGTTTAGGCCTATATTTGCTGTATAAGACTACAGCCTCGGAAGTGGGGGGTTGTCTTATACAGCGAATATAGGCCTAAACCTATGTTTTAACTGTAAAATTAGGGAGTCGTCTTATACGCCCGGTCGTCTTATACGCCGGAAAAAGGTAAGGCTAGTTTAAATAATGGATGCGAGAGAAGTTATCTTACTGGTTAGACAAGTCATCTCAAAGTAGACCATTTGTTCCTTTGATTTGATTGTGGCTTAAATTACATACTGGCGGCGGCTTCATTTCTCTTCTGGGTAAATTTGTTTGCAGTGAAAGAATGACAAGAATTTTGGAGATATTAAGCTGTTCTCTGCTCTGCTTCAGGAATCCACCTAAACAACAATCTGAACCACTTAAAGTTTGGCATGGACCATCACAGACTGTCGTCTCCTACGCAAGCCGCCGCGAAGCAAGGGAGGGCCGCCACAGCACCGGCGAGAGCGGGCAGCGGCAGGATCGTCCTGCTGGTGTGCACCCGGGCCTGCTCCGGGCAGCAGGGCAAGAGGTGAGGCCCCTGCGTCCCAGGAGTACCGAGACGCTGCGCGTCTGCTGGTCTCATGCAAAAGCACCCCTTATAGCAGTTAGCTTTCGATTCTGACATGTGTTGCCCAGGGGTGAGGGGTGAGGTGGGGGAGAATATGAACTTGGGGTGCTAGGTCTGAGTCAGAAAGACTCTTCCAGCACCCCTTTTAGCAGTTAGCTTTCGATTCTGACATGTGTTGCCCAGGGGTGAGGGGTGGGGTGGGGGAGAATATGAACTTGGGGTGCTAGATCTGAGTCAGAAAGACTCTTCCAGCCCTGCAGTGTCAAGGGCTCGTTTCAGGTGTGTTGTTCGGCTCAAGCTCCTCTTGAGGCCCCAGACCCGTAGACCTACCTCCAGCTTCCTTCTTCCCACCTGCTCTTTTCATTCTTACTGAATCTGCCTGGACGGTCCGTGCACCTCAGTCTTCTGTTCAAAGCTGAGCTCACACTGCCCCTAGGAGCCGGGGCCCCCAGTCTGCCCTGCGCAGCAGACGGCACCCCGCATTGTTCAGCGGCGGCCGGGGGCTGGGTGTCGGGAACACTCAGCTCTGTCTCCCTCTGGGACCTGGCGGGAGTTTCCAGCTCTTTGACAGAGGCCTTATCCCCGGAGCGCTGTGAGCTGACGCTGTGTTTTAGGGAAGAAGGACTGGGGACGCCAGTGTTAGTCAGGCTGGCGTCTACACTCACGTTTTAAAATGTTGCTTTGAAATACGTTCCTTTGGTAAGCCTGGTATCTGACAACTGCACAGTGTGTTGACCCGAATCTTTCTGATGTTCATTGACCAGAACTCCAGTGTGCACAGGTCAGATGCTGGCCTGAACCCTGGGGACACTCCAGGTGGCAGGCGGGCGGGAGCTGTGTTCTCGTGGGCAGGGCGGCTGTAAGCAAGTGAACACGTTCAACTCCCGGTGTCATCACCACCCGAAGACCTCGAAGCAGCCTGCGTGACGGAGTGTGCTTGGTGGGGGCGGCGTTGTCAGGACTGCCCTGAGGTGGGGAAGGGCTGTGGGAGCCACAGGGAACAGGGTGCCCTGCAGAGCGCCATCCAGAACAGTGACGTTGAGAGGGAGCCTGGCACGGGAGGGGCGGCTGGGGAGGGAGCCCGGCCTCCCCATGAAGAACTCATGGGGGCCTCTGTGGTGCTGGTCCGTTCACACAGGTGCTGTGGTGGCACGCAAACACACCCGCCGATTGGCACACTGTGCTGGGACTTGCTTCATGTCACTGTTGTTTCTGGGCAGGGGTCTCCCTGCGAGGGCCGCTGGGAGCCAGCTGTTTGGCATCTGTTGGGATAGGTTTCCTGGTGACCCAGCTCCTCTGCTTCAGCCTGAGTCGAGGCCTCTCTGACTGCTCGCTCACTCATTCATTCGTTCATTCGCTCACTCAGTAACCATGTTTTCCAGGCAGTGGCCATTTGGGCTAAGAAGTAGATGCCCGTTTCTGCTCTCAGATAAGTCCCCGCCTATTGGGAGGCAGGGCAGTGACAGGCAGCACTTGTCACGCAGTGTGGTGGTGACAGCACAGGGTGCCAGCCAGCAGGGGCTTCCTGGAGAAGGGTGCTCCCCTGGGCCCTGAGGGCACAGGAGGACGGAGCCTGAGGGGAGCGGGGGGCTGGCTGAACGAAGACCTGGTGTCTGCGCAGGTCACGGTCAGGGCACAGCATAAGTCCCAGTGGCTGGGTTGGGGGGGATGGGTGGCGAGTATGAGGCCGGCCGGCGTCCTCCATCCGGGCTGCATCTAGAACTCCTGGGCGTTCCTGAAAGCCTCTGCCCGAGCCCCCGGCACAGTGACCACAGCAGGGTCTCAGGCTGCAAGAGGGCACCCTCTTTGAAGTGTGCGGCCAAAGCCATGCCCCCCCTACGCTGCCTCTGATACTTCTCCATCTGGGAGCTGGGCACTGGGTGGGCCACGGGCCTCTCCCCTGGCTGGGAGCTG
>PVKE010021918.1:0-26052 GCA_004027555.1 Craseonycteris thonglongyai
GAAAGTTACAAAGACAAAGAAACCTATGGACACACTCAATAACTTGGTGATTGCCTGAGGGAAGGGGAGGAGACGGGCGGGAGAGAGGGAGGGGAGGTGGGAGAGGGCACCAGCATTATGGATACACTCAATGGTTTGGTGTTTACCTGGAGAGGAGGGAGGAGGGGGGAGGGAGAGTTGTGGGGGGAGGGCGGAGGGGGCACCAGATATATGGGGTTGGAGGGGGACCTGATTCTGGGAGGTGGGCACATAATGTGATGCATGGGTGATGTGATGTGGAGTTGTACACCGGGAAACTATCTAATTGTTACCAACCAATGTCACCCCATTAAATTTAACAGTAAAATATAATAATATTAGGAAAAAAAAACTTTGCCTTATTGGTGCCCTTCCCACTGTGTTTTGCTCCATCCCAGAATAAGCTTTTCCATTCCAGCTATAGTCTTGGGAATCTATCAGTTTATACATCTTCTGTCTTCTAAGGTCTTATAGCTGCCATCCCGCCTCCTCCAACCCCCACCAGTATATTTTTGCCCCCACAGCCGAAATCTGGCTCGTGGTGAACACACACACATTATTTGCCCAATGAACTTGGAAGTACATGCCAATCCCATTGCAATAGAAGGTTTCCTCCTCTGTGATGCTAAAGCCACTATAATCACCCTGTCTCTCATCCCCTAGACTTGTCCACTGTGTCCTCTCCCACTTCCAACTGCACAGAGTAAAGGACACATATTAAGCTCTCTAAATGGTCTCCTTAAAGTCTTTCCTCTTCCTTTCTTCAGAATTGAGGTTGGTGGGCAGGTGAGTAGAGAGGAGATGGCTGGCATAGCCCTCTCCAAAAACGTCCTCCCTGGAAATCCGCTCATTTCCCTTCTGTAACTCCAATATGGGTGAGTTAGGAAATTGACTTTCCAGTCATAGAATTTACATCTCGGACTAGGCCCTCACTCTGGAATAAATCGTCTGTTGAATCTAGAATCACAATGTCTTGAATTAGTGAAACAGTTTATCCATATTTTTATTTAGGTATATGTACAAATTATGAATGGTTTCACAGCAAATTGATAATATTCATTGCCTTAGAAAATGAATGGGTGGGGAAGAATTATTTTTTATCTATATATCTTTTCATCTTTTGATGCATTAAAACAATAAGCCCGGGTTCCTGTAGTAAAACATTAGGACAGTGTAAGAAACAGTAGCTATAGGACATATGAGTAAATTTAAATTCATTACATACTCATTAAAATTAGATCATATGTCAAATATATTATAGGTTATTTCTTAGGTATCAAACAAAATTATTTTTATTCTAAAATAAAATTGTAGGGTTGCCTTAAACATTTTGACGTGAAGCAAATTTTTTCTGATTTTTATCTCATATTTACATGTAATATTGTTAATTGTCCTTTTGACTAGAAAATTTGAGTGAGTAAATCAAAATGACTAGACTCTCAAATTGAATTTTTGAGGAACAGGCAAACATGTTACAAGCTTCAGTACTGTAAAAGCAAAAAAACTTTAGAGTGGTACATTCTTTTTTAGTTTGAGCAATACCTTTAGAAATGGTCCATATGCCTAATTATAATTAGTATGCTTAATTATAACTGATATGCTTAATTAAACTTACATGCTACATCACTAGACTTCTAGTCAAATATGGCTATTGTGCTCATCCCAAAAACCCACTAACATGACAGTGAAGACAGAGAAGAGGAAGGAAGATGAAATAGGTAAAACATCAACAAAATGTGCATAATAGAAAGCAGAAGACTTAAAATGGCTTGAGAGGAAAAAACTGGAACCTTATAGCTTGATGGCATCAAAGCCAATAAAAATAAAATCACAGAACTTGAGAAGCCTCAGAACTTGGAGATCTCTCTGAAGGTACAGAGTAGACTGAAAATAGGAGGACTGCTTAAAAGCCTTGTTCAGGGGGTAGCTGGACCCCTGCATCTTTTTCCTCCAAGAGAAAGGCTTCTAAGTTGTGGCACTAGGCACAGCTGAGAACACTGTACTGAAAACATGGGAATTAAGTAAACATAGGCACGCTGACTGCTGAGAATCCCCTCAGTCCCTTCTCTGGCGGTGTTCCTCACACTGGCAACCTGGCTTACCATCCTCAGGCAAAAGGTACTGACCAGCCTGAAAGCAAAGATCTACAAATGGTGACATTTAAGAGATATTCCGATCAAACATACTGTTGTTTGAGTAGGGGAAGTATGTGAGTAGCTTGGGCCAGGAGTGATGGTAACAGAATTGTACCCTCTTCTTCCAGAATAAGAAGTCTATAATAATCTATATATAGAGAGAGAGAGAAACAAGAAATAGCAGTTTAAGCATGTTATTTATAAATATGGCAATGTTGAACAGTACCAAAGACATTGGTAAGAGTTGTTCCCCATCACTATGGTGTTTAGGAAGAAAACACAACCAAGAGCAAATCAACTTCTCAAGAATAACCAGAACCAGCCACATTGGTGGAAGTTTACTCTCCATCATGCAGACTTGCCTAAATACAATATCGCCCAGACTTCAATAGATCCAGTGGGGATGAGCACAGACCATCAGTAAGAGGTAAAGCTTTTGTAACAATTAACTGTTGCAGCAATAATTACCCCAAAACTCATATACTCATATTCACAGTCATGGATCTGTAGGTTGATTGCAGTTTCATTTACACTTTGGCTGATGTAGGTTAGGCTTGACTAAGTGGCTCTGTTTCCAGCTATGTCTTCTGGACTTGGTTCCAGCCTGTGAATCTGCTTTATGTCTCTCATTCCGGAACCCAAGCTCAGAGGCATGGCTACCTGTGCCATATTCTTGTCATGGTGAATCACTTCCATGGGCATTCTAAGTCTGATTGCATCATGTCAACTGACATCCTGTTGGCCGAGTCACACAGCCAAGCCAAATTGAAAGGGTGGGGAGAGATTATTTGCCCACCATGAAGCCATGGCAAGAGTATGGATATCTAATATCACTACAGCAGAGGGAAGAAATCAATGGAACTAATAATTCAGTCTACCAAAACCCCCTTTTTAAAGATTTATTTATTTATTTATTTATTTATTTATTTATTTATTTATTTATTTAGAGAGAGAGAGAGAGAGAGAGAGAGAAAGAGAAAGAGAGAAAGAAGGGGGAGAGCCCGAAGCAGTCTCCACAGCTATACATCATTAGTTTTCAATATAGTTTCACTCCACAGGTCGGCCCGGGGCTATGCAGGGCAGGAACCAGGCTGGGGGCCTCCCACATGGGAGACACACCCCCTCTGGGGCCTACTGTGTGGGAAGCAGCCCTGGGTGGGAGCCAAACCTGGGGTTTCCAAAATGGGAAGCTTGCCCCAGCGAGAACTGAACTGAGGGGACACTCCAGTTCAGCATTTGGGTCCGCACGGGCCAGGGCCTGGGATTAGATCCTCGGACCTGGGGTTGCAAGATGGGGGCTCAACCCATTGAACCATCCTGGCATCCCTCAAAGCACCCCTTATTAATTATATCATTCATAAAATGTCTTCTAATTTTGGTCTTCATTCCCATTATATTATCATGGTGATTTGACTACTTTAGCATGTCTGCATCCTCTAGCAAACATATCTAGGATGAATAGCCAGAATGAATGGGTAAGTGTTGATTCCTCTTTGCTTCTTTATTTTTATAGTTATTCTAAATATTTTCTAAATATTTTATAAATTATTTTATTCAAAGTCTTTTTTTATTCTGAGCTCTCTATTGTATAAGAATACAGACCATAGTAAATAACGTTTATACCATTTTATGTCAAGTAGCACTTTATCCTTGTTCAGGATTTTGAAAAGTAGAAACTCAGAGTAAAATCTACTGGAATGTAGGGAAAGTTATTTGATATAGAAAATGTGTAGTCTAGCCAAGAAGTGATTACTCCAGAAATCCTCATGGAGAATAAAGGATTTAATGTGAGACTTGATATTTTGGAAAAACAAACTGAGGATTAATAATATCCGGGTGATGTCTCCCAATAATACCAAAGGAAACAGTGAAGACATCTTAAAAGAATGGTTTCCAGATGCCTAGTAAATCATGTGTCTCTACCAAATGAGAACATGGTGAAGGGAGGATATTACTTACATTGAGAAGAGAATCATTCTTTAAGTGACTAGTAGTATTTTGCACTTCAACTTCATACTGTCATTAATGAGATAAAAGCCAAGAGCATTGTCCTTTTCAAATAATGAAATGATGAATACAGTTGTTTGCAGTAAAAATCTGTTTTACCATTTAGTGTGATTTATTTGTAAGAAAATAAATAAATTAGGGTTTTATGGTCAGATGATTTGTCTATTTCATTGACTGGAATATATCTGAGAGTCTTGTAAAGTAGGAGAAGGATGATTGTTAAACAAGAAGTAGGAGGAGAAAAACCCAGGATGATATTTATGTGTAGGAACATTTTCAGATACATAAATTTTAGAAAGAAAATGGAATCTAAAAATTTATTTCCAATAGACCATCTGTACCCACACACCCTTTGGGAAGAGTTCATGGGCTCCCAGTTTGGAAACCACTTACTTGGTTCATTGATAGAGCTCCCCATACTCCTGTGCTCTTCAAGGTCTTGAGCCACTCAGCCTGATACACTCCAGTATGGATTTGCACCAGTCAAACTGTACCAGAATTTATTAGCTTTCAGAGATGGGATCATGAAGACCATTTAACAAGGCTTCAGGTTTTGGTTTTCCCTACTGAAATCTTCCTTTGAGTTTCTCTGTGTTTAATTTTATCTTCCCTGTAGTATTACCTGGCTACTGTTTGTGCTTGAGCAATTCTTCTCTGGGTCTTGACACCGGATTGAAAAACAACAGCAACAGAAGCAAGAACAAAACTAGTTTCCAGGGATCACAAACAGATTGTAGTCAGATATTATAGAACAGAAATTAGAATGTGTGCATTCTATGAGGGATGTTTCATTTAATCAATTAAATTTCCTAGAGGATATTAAGCACAAATGGACCATTTGGCAATTTCCACAGATATTAAGCACTTGAAGTAGAAAAAAACAAGAAAGTCTAAATGAACCAAATTAATCTTCCTTTTCCTTTCTAATTGGTAAGTCAGCAGAGAGTAAGGGGCCAAAGACCCATAGATTAATAAACCATATGCAATATATTGCCAGTTGCCATTTGAGGGAACTTTTTCCTTCTGTCATATTGATGATCTAAATGTTACAATAACATCACAAGAACATTTTGGGATTAGGAAAGTCATGATGATTTTTCTCTCTCCTTCGCAAAAGTGTCTACTTCCTTACCTTCTGTAAGCTCACTCTATTGAAGATTAGGTTATGGTGTGAGAAAGAGTCTCCACAGTCACTTACAGAAGACAGAAATTTATTACCACAGTCTGGAGTGGGCCATTAAGGTCTGCAGCAGTGGTTCCTCTGCAAAGACCTGAGGAAGCCAGGCTCCTCCACTCTGCAGGGCCCATATTTCCAAGATCTGCTCCATCTCCAGCCATCATGACCACCTTCCAGCCAAAAGGAAGGAGGAAAGCGTGAAGAAAAGGGGCAAAGTTCGCACACTAGCTTTCTTTTAAGAAAAATGCCACACTCCAATTCTACTTATATCTCATTGGCCAACATTAATCATACAGAACATTTTTGCTTTTTGCATTTAAGCTATTTCAGTAGGTATATACAAATTCAAATTTGTTGTATTTTCTTAGGAATTAACTTATTAAAACAGTATTTTTATAAAATGACCCAGTTTTTCTCTAGTAATGATTTTTTTTAACCTCAAAATATATTTTGTCTCATTTTAATAGAGGTGTACCAACTTTCTATTTGGTGTTTTTCTTGTATATCTTTTTCCATCCTTTTAACTTTTCTGGAAACTTATATTTTTGATATGTTCATTGTAAAAAGATATAGCTGGTTAAAAAAGAAAGTGACAATCTTTGTTTTAAATAAATGAAGGCATTTATTTACATTATATATCACCTTAGTTTGTGCTTTCAATTTGTCCCAACTTTTCTGGTTCCTTTTTTATCCTGTGTTGCCATCTATTTTGATTGCGTATTTTTTTCTAATTCTATTTTATCAATGACTGTTCGGAAGTCATGCACTCTGATACTACTCCTTTCCTGTTTACCCCAAAATAGCATGCATAATGAACTTACCCAAGTCTCAAGTTAATCAGTACCTTTACCCATTTCCTGAACATTATCCTCATCCCTATCTGAGTTTTATTCCCCTGTGAAGTAATGTGCTACTGTGGTCATGCATTTAAATTCTTTTTTAACTTCTTAAAACAATATTGCTACTTGATACAGTTATCATTTTATATTGTTTATATTTATTCATATATTTATCAGTTTCTTCATTTCTTTTTAAAATAGAATTACTGAGGTATGATTGACATATAATAAACTGCACATAGTAAAATGTACAATTTGATGTTTCAATTTATGTGAAACAATCACTACAATCGAGAGTATAAACATATCACCTCCAAAAAGTTTCTCCAACTCCTTTTTAAACCTTCACTCCTGCCACTTAATTTTATTGTGGTAGTGTTTCAGGAAGGAGTGTAAATCCAAATCTTGTCACTCTGTTGTGGCTGTTAGTAGACTACGTCTTCATTTCTGTTTGTATCTCAGACTTTGATTATGCAGTTACTTTCCTTCTATCTCAAATATAATGCACTCTCTAGAGTTTCCTTTAGTGTAGGTCAGTTAATAGAAAACTCCCCTCAGTTTTTGAGCACCTGAGAATATCATTTTGGCTTCATGCAGAAAATTATTTTTCTAAGAATAGAGATCTAGGTTGAAAATAGTTTTTCACTGAACATTGAATGTATCATTCCACGGTTGCCTGGCTTACTTCCTTTGTTGCCATCAAGTAATCAGCTATCAGTTTGTTACTGTTGAAGAGCAGTATGTCTCCTTTAAAGATCTCTTTGTTTTTTCTGCTCTACAGTTTCACTATGGTTTATCTAGCCGTGGGTTTTCTTTGCATTTATCCTGTCTGATTTTCATTTTGCCCTTGAATAAGAAGGAAGATACTTTTTATCAATTCTGGAAAATTTTCATTCATTTTATCAACACGTATTACCTCTATCCCCTCTCTTTTTCTTCTGGAATTCCAGTTAGATACATTTCCACCCTACGCACGATTTTTCTTAACCTGTTTTTTCCCCATATATTGCATGTCATTTCTGTATAACATTTTGGGGGATGTCTTTATGTCTATCTGTCATTGAGGTCACTAATGCTATCTTTAGCTGTGTCTAATCTACTGTTAAGCCCGTTCATTGAGTTTTTTGTACCTTTCTGTTATAATGTTTTTAATTTCCAGGTGTTCTGTTTGGTTCTCACTCATATTTAATTGGTTACTCTATAGTTTTTATTCCCTGTACAGATTTTCAAACTTTTCTTTCATTTATTTGAACATGCTAAACATAATTATTCATAATCTGTGTCTGATTATAACAGTATTTAAAGTTTTCTTGGACCCTTATTTCTGACGTTTCTGTTATTGCTACTTTTTGTTCATGGTATCTTATTTCTCTGCATTTTGTATGATTTATTTTTGCCTATGAGCTGCTCATTTCCCTTGGGAATTTATTTTTGAAAGTATTCTTTGAGATCTTGGGGAAAAAAGCTTCTTTCAGAGTGGATTGGCATTTGCTTCTGCCAGATACCTGAGGCACTCTGTATCTCGGACTATTTTTAATTACTGGTATCATTCTGTATACTAGGCCTGAAATTTTTCATTTAACCATATATCATGAAATATGTCATTCTAGGTAAATCCATCTCATTATTTTTAATGACTGCAAAGCATTCTATAATACGGATATATAGTAATTTATTTAACCCTTCAACTGTTCACTTAAGTAGATTATCACTGAAAATAATGCATCTTTATATACATAGCTTTACTAATCACCTCTAATTATACACATACACACATACATGTGTGTGTGTGTGTGCATCTATATATATGAGGGTGACCCCCTAAAAAACAAAAAATTTATACAAATTGTATATTCTTACATGTTTAAGCTTCAGTCTCTCTCAAAGTACTCTGTTTGATACAATATACCTCTCGAGACGGTTTTTTCACTGCTTAAAACATTTTTTGAACTTGTTGACTTTTAATACCTTTTAGTGTTTTTGCCATTTTTTGTTTCAGCTCTTCCATATCAGCAAAACATTTCCCTAGGAGGACTTTGTTCATCCAGGGTATAAAAAAAAAACCCGTATCTTGGGGCAAGATTGGGTAAATAGTGAGGGTCATTTATGGGGGTCATGCCGTTTTTGGTCAAAAACTGCTGAAAACTCTATGCAATGTAGGCAGGTGTGTTGACAAGCTACACATTGCCCATCATGAAATGGCAAACATGTGAAAGAGGCTCCTAGAAAAATGCATTGAAGGCAGACGCAGGCTCTCACAATCCCAGCTGATACACTGATGCACTTGAGTTCCAAGACCACTCACCTAGCGGAGGAAGCCTGTGCTACGAGGTGCCTGACTGCTAAAAGATAATTCCTGATTTTTGGGGGGTCCCCTCTCATAGTCTTTAAACCAGTACTGCTATGGCAAAGATAATGTGCACTTAAAAAATTTTTTTAATACATGCCACACATGCCTTTCCAAAAAGGTTCTATCAATTTGAAACCCACCAGTATATACCCATGCCCTAGACATTATCAATCTGTATGTTTCATTGATGTGATAAGAATATTGTTTGAATTAGCTAATATCTTTTATTTATTTATTTATTTATTTATTTTATTTTATTTTTGACAGAGAGAGAGAGATACAGAGACAGAGAGAGAACTAAACTGGGGGAGCTCCCAGTTCAGCATATGGTTCCGCATGGGCCAGGGCCGGGCCGGGACTCGATCCCTGGTCCCTGGCACTGCAAAGTGAGCGCTTAACCCACTGAGCCATCCCGGCTTCCCCAGAATTAACTAATATCTTAATGAAGCTGAACCTATTAGCTTACTTCTGTTGACCTGTTTTTATCTTCTGTGTGATTGCTGTTCATTTATTTGCCTATTGTTATTTTTTTCTGGGTCATTTTCTTATTAATTTGTAGATATACTTTGAACCTTATAAATTTTAATGTCTTTCTTTCAAGCATTTGGTCCAAGAATAACTTTTAAAATATATGCTAGTATAAGTTAGAGTTAAAATTTTTTCCATAATAGATACTGTTCTTAGGGCAGAGATATGCATTGTACAACTGTTCTAAACAGTGTACATTGTTATAGTTTCCTCCAGTTCAAAATTACATTTCTCAGAATTTCTCAAAGCAACTTACCAATAAACATGACTGACATAAATTCACCTGATACAGAACTGATTCAGAAGTTAAAGAGATGACAGCAAAGTCTTAGCAAGTTTTGTATTTCACTGAATATCTAATTAAACTAGTTAAAACATTCTTTGGCATTTAAATAATATCAACTATTATTTTATTATTTCTAGAACATATAATTTAAGGTTACAAAAGTTTAAATTTTATTTCTGTTTATTTCAGATCTATTATTAAAATGAATCCAATAAGACAGGAGGAAATGATACTAAACTGCCATTCACAAATTATTACAGAAATAGTTTGAGAGAATAAGTGGGGAAAGCCGGGATGGCTCAGTGGGTTGAGTGCTCACTTTGCAGCCCCAGGATCTGAGGATCACATCCCAGCCCTGGCCCATGCAGACCCATATGCTGAACTGAAGTATGCCCCCATTTCAGCTCTCACTGGGGTGAGCTTCCCACGTGGGAGGTCCCCAGCCCAGTTCCTGACCTGCACAGCCCCGCACCCACCTGTGGAATGAAACTATATAAAAAACTAAAGATGTATAACTATGGGGACTGCTCTGGGCCCACCTCCCCCCATCTGTCAAAACTAATAAAAATAATTTTTAAAAAAGAATAAGTGACTACATATAATTGGCTTTCTATTTTTTAAGATTTTATTGAAAATATAGCTAACATAGTATATTAGTTTCAGGGGTATACCATAGTTATTCAATATTTATATACCTAAAGAAGTAATCACCATGATAAGTTCAGCAACCCTCTGATGCCATACCATGCTATCACAATATTATTGACTATATTCTCTATGCTGTATATTATGTCCCTATGACTGACTGACTTGTTTTATACCTGGAAATTTGGACCTCTTATTTTCTTTCACCTTTCCTACCTTTTCTAAATTTTTCCATTACAGTTGATATTCAATATCATTTTATATTAACTTCAGGGATACGGCATAGTAGTTACACAATTATGTAATTTAAGAAGTGATCCCCTGACTAGTCTAGTACCAACCTGGCACTATACATAGTTATTACCATATGATTCCCTATGCTTTACATTCCTATGACTGTTTTGTAACTACTTAATCCCTTCACCTTTTTCACCCTGCCACCTAATCCCCTCCTATCATCCCACCTGTACTACTCACCTGACACCATACATAGTTATTACAATATTATTGACAATATTCCTTATGCTATACCCTATAACCCCATAACAACTCTGTAACAACCAATTTGAACCCCTTAATTCCTTCACCTTTTTTTACCCACACTCCCGAACTCCCTTCCTGTATAGCAACCATCAAAATGTTTTCTGTATCTATGAGTTTGTTTCTGTCATGTGTGTTTATTTTGTTCTTTAGATTCCACATAAGTGAAATCATGTTGCATCTGTCTTTCTCTATCTGACATATTCCACTCAGCATAATACCCTCCAGGTCCATCCATGCCACTGCACATGGCAAGAACCTATTCCCTTCCATGACTAAACAGTATTCTATTGCATACATGTACCACCTCTTTTTACTCATTATTCCATAAACAGACACCCAGGCTGCCTCCACATGTTGGCCTTGTAGACATTGCTGCAATGAACTCCTGGATGCACACATCCCCTCAAAATAACATTTTGGGTTTCCTTGGATAAATACCCAGAAGTGGGATTACTGGGTCCTTCTTTGTTTTTTTTTCCTAGCCTTTGTTTTAAAGTCTCTTTTGTCTGGTAGAAGTATTGCTACCCCAGCTTTTTCAGGGATTGTTTGTTTGCTTGTTTGTTTGTTTCTCTTTTCTTGAAATAACTTTTTCCATCCCTTTACTTTCAGTCTCTGTGTTCTGTTCAATCTTGTAGATAGCATATGTAAGGGTTTTGTTTTCTTACCCATTCAGCCCTCTTATGTCTTTTGATTGAAGCATTTAATCCATTTACATTAAAGTAATTATTGATAGAAATGTAGATATTGCTATTTTATTATAATTTTGATTTTTTTTCAGTCTTAAAGAAGTCTCTCTAACATTTATTTAACTTTTTACTTGTTTGTTTCTTTTTGTTGGCATATTTATTGGAGTGACATTGGTTAGTAAAAATTACATAAGTTCCAAGTATTCAGTTCTATACTTTTCTTTAAATACTGGTTTAGTGGTGATGAACTCCTTTAGCTTTTTCTTATCTTAGAAGCTCTTCATCTATCCTTTTATTTTAAATGATAGCCTTGCTGGGTAGAGTACCCATGGTTGTAGGTCTTTGCTGTTCATCACATTGAATGTTTTGTTCCAGTCCCTTCTGGCCTGCAACATTTCTGTTGAGAAATCAGCTGACAATCTAGTGGGATCTCCCTTATAAGTTACTAGTTGCCTTTCTCTGGCTCCTTTTAGGATTCTCTCTTTGTCTTTCATCTTTGTTATTTTAATTATAATGTGTCTTGGTGTGGGCCTGTTTGGGTTCATCTTGTTGGGACTCTGTGCTTTTGGAATTGTATGTCTGTTTCCTTCTCCAAGTTTGGAAGGTTTTCAGTCACTATTTCTTCAAATAGGTTTTCAATCCCTTGCCTTCTCTTTTCTTTCTGGTACCCCTATAATGCAAATGTTGTTATACTTGATATTGTTGTTCCAGAGATCGATTAAACTATTCTCATTTTGAGGGGATTATTTTTTCTATTACAATCAGGTGTATTCTACCTTTTCTTTTAAATCACTGATATGATCCTCTGCTTCATCTAGTCTGCTGGTGATTCCTTCTAGAGCATTCTTCATTTCAGTTGTATTCTTCACTTCTGAATGGTTCTTTTTTATGGTTTCTATATCTTCCCACTACCCGCTATCTCTTTCTTGAAGTTCTCACTAAATTCCTTGAGCATTCTTAATATTTATATTTTATTTTTTATTTATTTTTGACAGAGAGAGAGAGAGATACAGAGACAGAGACACAGAGAGAACTGAACTGGGGGAGCTCCCAGTTCAGCACATGGTTCCGCATGGGTCAGGGCCGGGATTTGATCCCCGGTCCCCGGAGCTGCAAAGTGAGCGCTTAACCCACTGAGCCATCCCGGCTTCCCCATCCTTGAGCATTCTTACAAACCATTGTTTTCAACTCTGTATCTGATAGGTTGTTTGCCTTCATTTTGTTTAGCTCTTTTTTTTTTCTTTTTGAGTTTTCTGTTCTTTCATTTGAGACCTACTTCTTTGTTTCCCTATTTTGGCTGCTTCCCTTTGTTTGTTTCTGTGTACTGAGTAGGCCTGCTATATCTCCCAGTCTTGGCCGAGTAGCTTTATGTAGTAGATGCCCTGTGGGACCCAGTGGCACAATCTCCTTGGTCATCTGCACCACATGTTCCAGAAGTGTCTCTTGTTTAGGGTGTGTATTTCCTGTTATAGTTAAGCCTTGATTGCTATTAGAACATCAGTGGTTGGGTCTGACCCTCAGTTGTTTGGCTGTGAGGTTTGGCACATGTTCCAGAAGTGTCTCTTGTTTAGGGTGTGTATTTCCTGTTATAGTTAAGCCTTGATTGCTATTAGAACATCAGTGGTTGGGTCTGACCCTCAGTTGTTTGGCTGTGAGGTTTGGCCATATCCACAGCTTATGGGCTACTGTGCAGTGGTCTTACCCTACTGAGTAGGATACACTCCAGTGGGCTCTGGTGCCTATTGAGACTACCCTTGGTGTATGCTGCTTGTAGGGCTAATTGGGCAATATTCTCCTGTGATCTGAAGCTAACCTCCAAGTATGTTGGTTCTGGGGCCTCTTGGGAGGTTCTCTGGTGCAGGCCCAGGTCATTCGCTGCCTTTGACCAGCCACGGACTAGCTGGTAGGAGCTACAAAGCAAT
Organism: Craseonycteris thonglongyai; assembly: GCA_004027555.1. NCBI lineage: Eukaryota > Metazoa > Chordata > Mammalia > Chiroptera > Craseonycteridae > Craseonycteris > Craseonycteris thonglongyai. Next base: position 13,137 of record PVKE010021918.1, read on the forward strand.
CTGTGGATGTTTACTGCCAGTGACAAACCAAGGACAGCTTCCATCAGTACCAGGGTGGCTCTGCAAAAACCCAGGACACCCCAAGGCCTGCTGCCACCTGCCAGCTCCCATAAGGTTCAGCCACTGATAAAGCCTCATGTGTTACACAGTTTAGATGAGGCAGGGTTTCAGGAAGTCGCTAGAGTTGGAAGAGTTATGTTCAGGTTAATGTAGATTCTGGTTTAGTGCTGGTACTGAGCCTAGAGCTACTCAACAAAAGTGTCAGAGTACGTGGAGGCCAGTCACTGCCCACCTGGGGCCCATGGACTCTGATAATTCTCCATGCAAGAGTGTCATGCAGGCTGGCCTGACTGCTTGGCAAGAAAGTGCCTTTGGCATTGAGAAGTAGGGTAGGGCAGGGTCCCAGTGAAGCTCACCAGAGTAATTCAGATTCAGATTTGGCCATGTGGTTGAAAGCTCAACACAGGAAGGACTGCACCCATCTGCCTGCTGCATGGGAAAAAGAACCCACCACAGAGGAAGTGGCAACTATATTCCAGCCCTCACCCAGAAGCCACACACTTCAGTCTGCCCCACCATCCCCATATGTCCCCCACCCCCGAGTCACTGTCCCTCTGCCACAGCCCAGGGTGAGTACCCATGAATGAGTGAGTCTGTGTGCAGGCCCGGTAAGAGGACATTTGAGTTTCCCTAGCCTTCTGTCCCACCTGAGTGGTCAGAATTCCCACTGCTTATCACAGTGAGATTTTCTGGGGGTTCCTCTTCCAGGCATCAGTACTCCGGGCTGGGGAGCCTGGTGTGGAGCTGAGGTATCTGCTTTGATTCTCAACTGCCACATGGAGGTTTGGGGCCAACTTGTTTTGCATCTCTGCCCCTTCTACCAGTTTTGACATGGCTTCTTTTTTATATCCTTAGTTATAAAAGTTCTTTTCAACTAGAGTTCAGATGGTTCTCCAGGTTGATTGTTCTATAATTTAATTGTAATTGTAAAATGTTCATGGAAGGAGACGGGCACAGGGTTTATTTACTCCACCATCTTGGATCTCCCATAATTGGCTTACTTAAGATAAGCTACTGGCTTTGACTGGTAAGAATGATCAACCTTGGACTTCCTCAGTGAAATAAAACTATGTTTAGATGTATGTTATGAGATTGTAGTCCTTAGTATTAAATTGTTACAATAAGTTCTTTTAGAACCCAATGTAGCCAACTCAACTTATCAAGAAAACCCTGTAATTCTTTGGATTTGGAAGTAGGGTATCAGCTAGGGCCCGAAGAGATGAAGATCAGAAGGGAAGTGAATATAGCAAACATAATAATTCAGGAATACTTGTGTAGAAATCAGATCAAATCAAAAGTAGGAACTTGGGCCCCTGAAACTATACCAGGACACCAGTAATACAGGAAAGGTAGACAGGAGGAACTTACAGGGTTATACTTTTACCCCAGTGCACTCAAGGACCAGAGAGACACTAGCGTAGAAAGAAGAATGCAAGAGGACCTAACTTGTATTCTAGCCCAAGGTAAACTTTCTGCTGCCCTGAAAGTCCTGAGAATATGTACTAGTCTTAATAAAACTGGAAAGTTAAGTCCCATATGGACCCTAAATTTTATAATGCTAAATGTGTAAGTCACATTAAGTATTGTACAGAATGCATAACTATTATTAGTTATATATCATGAAGACAATTATAGCTTTTAAAAATCTCTTTTACCAACTATGCTAAATATTTATTAGAAGCAACTTTCATGATTATTTATATTCTAAATACTTACAGTTAAACATGATTTGTGTCACTTGGCAGTATATAAGCAAAGTATCTAGTCAAGTTTATGATTTCCTTTGCAAAAGTATTTAACTCTATACTTCAGTCAGTACATACAAAGTTGAATAAGGCATGAAATTCAATAAGAAAAACTACATTTGGGGGAAAAAGCACCCTAAGGAGAAAATGGTATAGTCTTTCAATCTGACATGTACAATCAGATTGAATTTTTAACCTTTAATTGTCTATTAAAAATTAATTCAATCTGATCAAAAAAATCAAAATACTAACAAAATGCTTACAATCTACAAAAGTTGGAAGAGTAGGTGGTTCAGTCAATTCCACTTTATATTTTTAGAACAAGAAAGTGACATCAACAGTCCTCAACAACTTATTTAGTCATATTTTTTGTCTCCAGACAACATTCAGGTAACATGTGCACTGAACTTTCAGCCCTGAGAATAGAATCACAAACATTCACTACATTCATATGCCAGTGATTACTTCTGAGCATGATAAGTTCACAAGCAACAGTGAAAAGAATATAAAAGGTTTGTTTCTCCATCTTGAAAATTTGTCTGTAAGTATATACATACACATTAATATCAAATTTAGAAAGGAGGATGCCAAATTGTGTACATACTATGATTACAACTATGTAGAAAATGCATGTAAAAAAAATGGGTGGCCAGGAATCCACTGAAATTGTACTAGTGATTGTTATGGTTACAGAACCATGGGCATTTTGAGTTTACTGACAGTTTGGGAGGGGAGGGAGTGAGATGGTCACCACCCATTAATCGCTTATGTATTTAGAATGAGAAAGTGACATCAGTAGTCTTCAGCATCAGACTTTGAAAGCCCCTTTGACTTGCTCTTCTCCATCCTTTCCCTGCTGTAATGTCAAAAAAGCTATTCTTCCTTCCCCTCTCCCTCACAGCACCACCTCCCTGCAAGCCCCACTTTATGGCTCCAGTCTTTGACCTCCAGAATCCATACCTGTTCCTTCAACTTTCTTGACATTATTCAGGAAGATTTAACTCTGCTTTTACCTCTGCCTCTAAATTTCCTTACCAAACCTATCCCCATGAGGTATTCAGAACACAAGAGGACACTGCTATTTCCATGAACCTCATTGTGTTTATATGAGTAAAAACTGGTGTGATTTTTCAAGAAGACCATGTAGCTAGCAGTATCTATCAGAATGTTAAATCTACATACCTTTTGTCCCTGAAAACCCACTGCTAGAAATTAATTCAATGGAATCTGTTAAGAAACGTCACTGAAAGGAAGTGTATTTGTACATGGGTGTGTTCTACATCAGTGTTTATGGCAAAAACTAGAACTATCTAAAGTGTCCACCAATATGGCACTGTTTTAAACAAATACAGTGTATATCTCTGTGAAGGACCATCACATTGAAGGGATATCTATGTTCTTTAGGGGACAAGGAGGTGGGGAGAAGAGAGAGAGAGAGAGAGTTCATAGACTGATATAAAAAGCTCTCAAAATATTGTTTTTTTTTTAAGTCGAGCTATTTTATCTTTTATTGTGGCTGAATAATCTTGAAATTATTATTCTAAGTGAAATAAGTCAGACAGAAAAATATTGAGAACCATATGATTTCATTCGTGGGATATAAAACTGAAAGCAACAAATAGACAAGACAAAAAGAAGTCAAGATATTAAATAATCTTTAAGTATATTTTGGAGGTGTAAACCAAAGATCCCACAGAGAAAAAAGAATGATTATGAAGGAGTGTGGCTGGTCAAAAGACACAATTCAAGAATGAAATGGCTTGGTGTTTATCAATGCACAGACTAAACAGAGAAAAGTCATCCTTGAGAAGGGTCTCTAACTCTTCCTGCCCAAGTGATGCAGTCATTTGGTCTCCTTTGGAGAGATGGCATTTATCACATACGTGACTGATGTGACCACCACTGCAAGTAGTCACAAAAGTGAGTAGATCCCTTCTCTGCAGCCTGCCCTCCAGTTGCCCTGTTATGTATGCCTCACACTGGGCAGTATTGTGGCCTAGATGGGGGCAGACTAGGGCCTGCCACAGAGGGAGTGTGTTTTGAATTCTGCCATGCTGTGCACTTTTTATTGTCTCAGCCTTGTGCATTCCCGTTTCTTGTGGAGAAGCCAGATGGACCTGATTTCTCTCATGAGTTACCATCAAACATGCAACGTATGTTCTTTAGTTTCTTTCATTATATTCCTGAGAGATGCTGAAACCTCAGCCCTATGCTTTAATAAATAGCACCTGGACTTTCTCATCTTGTTTCTTTCTTAAGCAATTGCAAAACACTTTAGTAAAAAAGATTTATGACAACTCTTCTATTTTTTTTTTTAATTTTATATGTCTGCTAAATTCCACTTTATAAACATTATAGAGAAAGCCACTGGTGGAATCACAGTGTCTAGAAATGTTAACTTTTCTGTAAAAATAAGGCCACTCAAATCTTGTTAAACTGATATTGTATTCATTGTGCCTCTTAATGCCCACGTTCATTCCAAAGGACTTATAAAATGAAATCATCAGAAAGTTCCCAGCTGCACAAGTCTTTTGATACTTTTCTGTCGTAACAGAGTCTGTGTTACACATTACAAAAACACGCAAGAGGGCTTAAAGATAGTTTAACAAAGAGACTAGAAAGAGAGAATATCCAGGTGGCTTTTTAAGTGTGGAACATAATAAAATAGTGTTTTGAAAGTTTGATGCCAAGATGTAATAACTAGAAAACAAGAAAGTCCATTTATAAGCTCAAATGTAACTTTAAGTCATAAATAGAAGAAATGTTGAGAATGCAGGGGGAAAAAATAACATGAGCATTTATAAAATGTGAAACTAGAAACCTTCAGATATAGAAAAGCAATATGGCAGTATATTTTGGACTCATCTTTCTGAAGCTCTCTATTAAGGCTCTGAGTTAGATATTGTATCAGTCAGGGTCTTCTCAAGCAAATCACTTGAGTATTTAAATCAATGGGACCTGATGCAGGAAACTGGTTACTCTAGGGAAGGGAGAGCTGAAATGCCAGACATCAGACAGGGAGACAGCCCAGACACTAAAAGTGACAGGAAGTCACTACCACCTTGAGCCAGAGTGAAGAGGCAAAGGGGAAAGGTCAGAGGGGAGCTGGGAGAGAGAGGCTCTACTGTTGTGTCTGATGTTGCCAGTGACAGATAGGGAACAGGAGAAATCCCTTGGCTTCTCCATCCTTCCTCTGCCATCTCCCACTAGTGTCCACCTTGATCGTTCCCAGCTTGAGGATTAGCCTGCAGGGTTCATGGCTCCTGCAGTGCAGAGTGCAGCAGGGAAAGGATGAGAAAAGACTCCCGGCACCAGCACAGATACTGTCTGCATTAGCATGACACACTTCCTACCTCACGTTCGGGTGAGAACTTCCCACTGGATTGTACTGGGATTACCTAGGGACTCTCCCAAAGTACATGCCTCAGCTCAAAGCAAATATTCTCCCCTGACTGCTCCTTGATTCTTGACAGTGTTTCTCTGCTGCATTACTTAAAGTAATATTTCAGTTTGGCCTTACACCTCTTTTAAAGGGCCCATTTGGCTTATAGTCTGGGTGTCCTGCTGTAATTCATCTAGTGGCCTTTGGGCACCGCTCACTTTTTAATAACATCAGAGACAGGTTAAGTAGAAGACCAGCTGGGCAGTTGTCCATGGCACCAATATATGAGGAGCACTAAGAGATCAATGGGGCATAAAAACATTTGTGGTAATATCACTACCTGGAAAAAAAATACCACTTGAATTTCTCAAAATTCCTCTGAAGGAGAGGTGTACTTTATCTCATTGAACTTCTAAATTCACTTTTAGACCCTGTCTCCCCAAAGCCCCAAGCCAACTGGTTGCTCTTTGTATCTGTTTGGAAAAACAAGAGACCAAATTAAAACAGTAAAGGAAATCTGTTGACTTACATAATAAAAAAAGAAGGGTCAAGGTGAACTTCAGGCAGGCCTTGTTTTATAGCCCAATGATGTCCCACGAGTCCTAGCCCCATCATTGTTGGCTTATTGGTTGTATGATGATGACCAACAGTATGTCCAGGAGGAGAGAGAGCAGGTCTCTTTCTTCAGCACTAGACCTGAAAGATCACCAACATTTCTCTGGCCAGGCTTGAGCTTGTTTGGGAATAGTTTCATCAAAAATTTAGTGATCTCCCCCCATCCCATTCGTCTGGTTGCTAATGTAAAACCTAACATGTTTGAAATGGATGCAAGCTTATTCACAGTTATGGGAAATGTTCACCTTCCTGCTTTCTCTGGCACCAATCTTAGCTACTAAAGGAGAATTAAGCTTTTCCAACCTTGTAAAGCTTCAGATTATTAGGCCCCCAGACACTATGGATATCCAGTTCCACAGAAAAGTATCCCTTAGCAAAGACAGATAGTAGAAACCTCTTAACTAACATGATGGACTGCTTGTTGGTAATTTTAAATTCTAAAGGAAACATCAAAGGATACATATATATGAGGGCTGTCTGTAACAAACCCAGCCATAAATGCCTCTGTTTTTCATATTACGTGGCTGGATACTTTCTAGACAGCCCTCATACATTATAAACATTTTAACTCCTCTATTCACATTTTTGTGTGAGGCCAAGTTCTCTTTTTTCTTTCTTTCTCTTTCTCTTTCATTTTCTCTTTCTTGCTTGCTTTCTTTCTTGCTTGCTTTCTAAGAAGAAAAACAGTCCAATAACAATGAGTACCTTTGAACAAAGCTTCTCATAAAGAAAATGAAAAATCTCCAGAAGAGGAACTTGAAGATATGGAAATATATGATCTAAATCAGGAGTGTAAAAATCAATTAAAACACGAGCCATTTGGTGCAACAGGCAAGATTCACGCGGGACACATCACATTTACAAACGTCGCTGGAACTGAGTCCGCGCGTTTATACAGGCCCCAGGCCCCCAGGAAAGGCACTGGGCCACGTGTATACGCGTCTTCAGTAGTTAAAGGGTTAACTAGGGAATTGTGTGTACGGTATTGCCTTGATCTCCCCTAAGCGCTATTTTCTTTATAACAATTTTTTCTATTTTCATTTCATTTCAGAGTATCGTGGGCCACAAAAAATTACCTTGGGGGCCGCATGCAGCCCACAGGCCTCCAGTTTGACACCCCTGATCTAAATGATACAGAATTCAAGACTGCAATTCTGAAAACACAGAAGAGAACATTGGTCTATTCTTCAAATGTGGGTGTTTCTCACATGAGCCTTAGTCGTAATACATTGAGGCATCTATGATTTACAGTTTCTTTTCTTTTTGAATATGGACCAAGAATTTAAAGACCTTTATGAAGTATATGACAGAAATCCTTTTATATTTTTATAATTTTTCCTAATCTTTATAGTTTGAAAGCAGTTTTCTGAGCAATTGACCTTTATCAAGTCTTTCCAAAGCATTTAATTTAGCTTTTATAGGGAAAAAAAAATCTCTTTGGTTTCATTCTTGTAGTTGACTGGTTCCTGTAATTTTGTAATCTTTAACTAAAGTACATAATTACAATAAGTATAACTGGATAAATATGTTTAGGATGAGAGAGAAATATAGTGGGTGGCCATAAAAGTCATTGGCAGCAGGTGTGCAGTCAGTTCAGCAGAGTTTGCTTAAGACAGCATCTATTGCATGATGGTCCCTTTCAGCTTTCAGAAAGGCCACCAATGGCCTAAGTTTTTTTATCACCTAAGGCTTAAGGCCACAATATATATTCAAAATTTCCAAAATTCTGATTTTATTTTTTCCTACCAGATGTGCTAATGCTATATCCTTGGTAGAAATGTGGTCAGGGTTTCAAAATACAATAGAAAATATTTCAACCAGCTACTTGCTGTAATATATGTACAATGATCACCAGCTTCCCAGCTTGGTATAGAATCATCTTTGCTACCTTCCAGCCTACCTTCGCAGCTCAGACAATTCCACATTTTAGAATCTATTCTTTGTAGAATAGATTTCTGATAGTTTTCTGATAATAAATTCTGTATGAATTGTGCTACTTTGGGTTGCTAGTAATAGAAAATACTAAATCAAACTGGCTTAGTCAATAAAGAAAATGTATTTATTGGCTCTTATAAAAATTCCAGAAGATGAGTAGGTCTCAAGCAAGGCTCAGAGATCCAAGAGCTGTCAAGAAAAACTCATGGAAACAACCAAAGTGTCCTTCAATAGATGACTGGATAAAGAAGTTGTGGTACATTTATACAATGGAATATTACTCAGCGATAAGAAAAGAAATACAGCAATTTGTGACAACATGGATGGATCTTGAAAACATCTTATTAAGCGAAATAAGTCAGACTGAAAGAATCAAGAAACATATGACCTCACTTATCGGTGGATTATAAAACTGAAAGTAACAAAGAAACAAAAACTCATGCATGTAGTCAGTAGTTTGGTGGTTGCCTGGGGGTAGGGGTGGGGAGGTGAGGCGGGAGGGCTGGGGGGGGCATGGGGAGGGTACATTAAATGTAAGAATAAATAAATACAATAAATAAATAAAAATAAAGAAAAGAAAAACTCCAGCCATTGTCAAATATAATGAGAATGGCTACTTGGCTGGAACTTTCTGGATAGCCCTCATACAGTGGTATAGATTGTGCATTACTCAAAGGTGCCTGGACAGGGGAGAAAGTGGAAGATCAATCCAGTTCACTCCTCAAAATGCGTAGGCATGGATTGGGTCCATCTAGAGGAAGGAGTGCCATTTTATTGACAAAAAATAATCTCTAATAGCAAAGCCTGCTCTTGCAGGTTGAATTTGCCCAGTTTATCCATCCAGAAGTACCTGTGTGCTAACAGTAGGAGCTGCAGTAGCTGATTCATATCCGTTTATTTTTCCTGATTCTGCATTTCAGAATGTCAGCAACATCCATATGTTGGCTTTGTTCAAGCTTAGCAGATGAAGGCCAGCATCAACTAAGTCTTTTTCTTGTCCAGTGGGAAAGTGAACTACCTAATCACTGAATAGGCTGACCTCATATTTAATCAACCTGTATCACATATCTGTCACTAAACCAATCACTGTGGCAGAAGGACTGAAATATACTGGTAGGTTAAGGTAGAATTTACATGTGCCGTTCTGCTTTCTTTTGTTTTATATATCTTAATGTCTCTTGTTTCTCTAGTACTACCTTCTTTTGTTTTAAATAAATATTTTCTAGTATATCACTGTGATTTTCTTGTTTCTTTCAGTATACATTTTTCCATTTAGTTTCTTCAGGGTTTCCCTAGGGATTACACTTAAAATCTTAATTTAAGATAATCAGTTTAGTGCCAAGTAATATACTGTACTTCTGTTCCCCCGCCTCCTTCATGCCATTGTCATGCAAATTACATTTTTATATATTATAAGCCCATCAGTACAGTTTCTTTATTGCTTTATACAGTTGGTTTTTTTTAATTTTTGAGGTAATTGTAGATTCAAATGCAGTTATAAGAAATAATGCATGGCATTTTAATTATGATGTGTCTTTTTGATGTAAGCTCTTTGGGTTCATCTTGTTTGGGACTCTGTACTTCCTGGACTTGGAAGTGTGTTTCCTTCACCAGGATAGAATAGTTTTTAGCCATTATTTTTTCAAAAGAATATTCCTTTAAGCAACCTCTGGAACAACATCAAGCATAACAATATTTGCATCATTTGAGTCTCAAAAGGAAGTCTTGAAAACTGATGACATACTACTATAGAGACTGCTCTGGGCCCTCCCCCTTCTTTCTGTCTCTCTCTGTCTCTGTCTCTCTGTCAATAACAATAAAATAAATCTTTAAAAAACATGTATTGGGGTGACATTGATTGGTAAGAATTACATATGTTCCAGGTGTACAATTCTACAATAAATCATCTGTGTATTGCATTGTTTGCTTACCACCCAGAGTCAGTTCTCTTTCCATCACCATATATTGATGCACCTTCCCTATTCCCTCACCCCACTTATTCTCAGGTAACCACTAAACTATTGACTGTGTCCATGAGTTTTTGTTTCTTTGTTATTTTCAGTTTTATATTCCACCTATAAGTGAGGTCATATGGTTCTTGATTTTTTCAGTCTGACTTATTTTGTTTAACATGATCATCTCAAGGTCCATTCATGGCAGTATTTCATCTTTTCTTATTAGTGAGTAGTATTCCATTGTGTAAAACATACCACAACTTTTTTTTTATGTTTTCTTTTTTTTTTTTTAAAGACTTTTTATTGTTTTTGACACAGAGAGAGATACAGAGATAGAAACAGAGACAGAGAGAAGGGGGAGGGCCCAGAACAGTCTTCATAGTTGCACATCATTGGTTTTTCCACATAGTTTCATTCCACAGGTGGGTGAGGGGCTGCACAGGGCAGGAACTGGGCCAGGGTCTCACCCAGTGAGAACTGAACTGGGGGCACTCCCCAGTTCAGCACATGGGTCCACACAGGCCAGGGCCGGGATTCGATCCTCGGTCCCTGGGGCTGCAAAGTGAGCACTTAACCCAATGAGCCATCCCGGCTTCCCCTATGTTTTCTTTTTAAGATTTATTTTGTTGTTTTTGACAGAGACAGAGAGAGGGGGGAGGGCCCAGAACAGCCTCCACAGCTGCACATAGTCAGTTTTTCACATGGTTTTGTTCCATACAGGTGGGTGGGGGCTGTGCTGGGCAGAAGCAAGGTCAGGGGCCTCCCACGTGGGAGGCATGCCACCTCAAACCAGGGGCCAAACCAGGGGGCAAGAACCTAACTGGGAGCCTCCCACATGGGAAGCACACCCCAGTCCAGCATATGGGTTCATATGGGCCAGGATTGGGAATCAGTCCTCGGTCCCTAGGGCCACAAAGTAAGTGTTTAACCCACCAAGCCATCCCAAATTTCCCTATGACAACTTTTTATCCAGTCATCTGTCAGAGAACACTTTGGTTGTTCTCATGACTTGACCACCATGAACAGTGCTGAGATGAACATTGGAGTACATATATCAGGGTTGGCGAACCTTTGGCGATTGAGTGCCAAAGTTTATGAAATAAGAGTATACTCGTTCAACTCGTGTGCCAACCCATCGAGTGAGATAGAGGTATCAATTATCTTTATAAGAGGCATAGGATGTTTTTGTAACAAAAACAATAATTTTTAAATGGTATTCACAATTATTTGTTTTGAAGTTTAAATATTTTATTAGAGTGCATAACAAAGGTAATTATATAAATTAAATACCATAGTAAATCTCTATCAGTCATTTACTACATTTTTATTCGGTGTAGAATAACATGATATTATAATACAATTATAATTTATATGAAACAAAAAGGAAAAAAACGTGACAATTAAATTATAATAATAAACATTAGTCGTCAAATGCATGGAGTACCCATGAAAATTAAAGAATCCTCTATCATTGTTACTGTGATTTCTGTTGTGCAGAAGAAGACAGATGAATCACATCAGGTTTATATTTTGTTGTTTTTAACATTACACAAGCTGCACTTGAGGCATCAGTTAAATTACTCCTAAAATTGGACTTGACTAGGTTCATAATTTAAAATAATGATTCACATGAGTAAGTAGAGGAAAATACCGAGAGTATTGCCACTGCTACATTTTTCAGACACTGAAAATTTTCAGGCAAGGAATTCCATGTTTTCAGAACTTCATTTTCTGCATTGTTCAGCGTTGACCCAGCTAACCTATCTCTTCCAATACTTTCTAATTCATGTCTGATATCAATAAATTTTTGCCTCCAAATACAGCTACTCTGTAAGTCAATCAACTGCATTTCAAAATCATACAAATTAATCCATTGGAACATATCCAACTTCAGTTTGTTTAGTTTTACCTTGTCTGCATATTTTATGAATATTCCTGTTTCTTCGAATGACCTGAACCCGAACTTCAAAGAGAGAGAGCACTCCAGTGGTGGTATCAAAGCAATGGATATATTCTGACTGATGCAGATGATCTACTAGTCTTGCTCTGTCACATATGTGACATATGAGAACAATGTTGAGTGTGCTTTGATGCGAATGGAAACAAAGCATACGGTGCAGAAAATGTTTGACGACTCCAAGTCAAAAGGATTGTTCCGATGGCAGAGGCCACTAAAGGTTTGGTTTCACTGGAGCATCCAGCGGACGCATCCGGCGGCAGCATCCAGCAGTCAGAAGTCACTGCCGTGTACTCATTCAGTGTATATCAAATGGTATACAGGAGGCAGTACTACCCAACTCTTTCTGTGAAGCTAATATCACCCTAATACCAAAACCTGGGAAAGACAATACCAAAAAGGAATACTATAGGCCAGTCTCACTGATGAACACTGATGCAAAAATCTTAAATAAAATTTTAGCTAACAGAATACAACAATGCATTAAAAAGATTATTCACCATGACCAAGTGGGATTCATCCCAGGGGCACAAGGATGGTTCAACATACGCAAATCCATCAATGTAACCCAGCACATAAACCAAACCAAGGATAAAAACCACATGATTATCTCAATCGATGCAGAAAAAGCATTCGACAAGATACAACACCCGTTTATGATAAAAACACTGAATAAAGTGGAAATTGAAGGAAAGTACCTCAACATAATAAAGGCCATATATGACAAACCCTCAACAAATATTATACTGAATGGGGAAAAGCTGAAGCCTATTTTCCTAAAATCAGGAACAAGACAGGGATGCCCCCTGTCACCACTGCTGTTCAACATAGTTCTGGAAGTTCTAGCAGAGCAATCAGACAAGGAAAGGAATAAAAGGTATTAAAATCAGGAGAGAAGAAGTTAAACTGTCACTCTTTGCAGATGACATGATCCTGTATATAGAAAACTCTAAAGACTCTATCAGAAATCTATTACAAATAATAGACAAATACAGTAGAGTCGCAGGATACAAAATCAATCTCTCAAAATCAATTGCATTTTTGTACGCCAACAATGAAACTTCAGAAAGAGATGAGAAGATCCATTCCCTTTGCCATTGCAAACAAAAAAATGAAATACCTAGGTATAAATCTAACAAAGAACGTGAAGGACTTATACACTGAAAACTATAAGACACTCTTAAAAGAAATTAAAGAGGACACAAAGAAATGGAAAGACATTCCATGTTCATGGATTGAAAGAATCAACGTAGTTAAAATGGCTATA
>PVKE010021919.1:0-26044 GCA_004027555.1 Craseonycteris thonglongyai
TAGCCAGTGAGTGCAGGGTTACAAGGGCTAGTCTGAACATGAGTCATCCCAACCCTATCTCTTACTTTCTCTTTGCCTTGAGCATCTTGATTTCACCCTTCTCTTAGGGAAGTAAAAACATCTAAAGTGATTCAAAATGAACAATAATGAACCTTTCTAACTTCTCATTTTGAAGCCTGCGTTTTTGTTTGTTTATTTGTTGTTTAGCATTCCAATCATCTACCCTACTGGTCTCCTTTATACACAGACCAAGCTACATTTTGTATAAGGCACGGGAATCTCAGCTGTTTCCAAGCTTAATGTGATGTTTGCCAGTGTAGAATTTAAGTGATTTTCTTCTAGTCAACAAAACGTGTTCCTCTCTGCAGAAAAAGCTACACACAGATAGAATTTCAAGGGAATACAGGTAACCTGCTGATCACAGAGCCAACAGTTTAATACTTGCCATATGCATGTGGTGAGAATAAATCAATTAGGACAGAGAAGTTATAACGAAAAGCAACATACTCCGATCTTGTTTGTCCCATGCCTCACTCCTGGTCCCTAGAGGCAAAAACCTCCATTATTTCTGGTTTTATTTCTTGAGTTTTTCTTTAATTCGGTGTATAGCAAAATTACCTACAGAGCTTATTAAGAATGCAGATTCCTGAGATTTATTTTAGCTTTGCTTAACAGAATTACTGCTATTGTGGCTGAAAATCTATTTAATAAAAAGTACAGGGAAGTCTAGTGCCTTCTAAATTTTGAGAACTATTAGCCTAATAAATCTTGGGCCACATTATAACTTTCATGGGCTCTAAGCATTTTTACCTTTGTGGGTCTCTATGTTCATAAAGAAATATTTAAAATTTTATTTTACTGCTGCGTTGGCATATAGCTTGTAAGTAAATATTATATATAATTTTTTTTTCAACCTCAGTTCAATTACTTCTTCTGCACGGAAGGAAAAAATCAAAACAAAACATTTTCATGGGCCTGTAAAAGTACCGTGGGCTTTAGGCACCACGCCTCCTCTTTTTCCTATAGTCCAGAATGAATTAAGGACTAGTCAACCTAAAATATTGGTAATCTAATATTCTGAAAACATAGACCCTAAACATATCTCATTTGACATACTACAATGAGATCAGGCCAGACTTGCTGGAGTTCATACAATACAACTATACACGAAGCTCATTTGCAGGTTGTTCTGTGCTTGGAGCTGGACGCCTAGACAAGAAGGCAGACAGTCAATTTCCTATTGACTTCTCAATACTAGAAATGCAAAAGTGAGGAGAATCCTGGATCTCAACTTTGCTCAAGTATTACCATCCTATTCAGGTGACACATATTAACAAATGCATGGGACAAATACACATTTATGAAATATTAGGCTAGGGGGAACACCTACTATTAGGGCCCAGTGGCTACAGTCTGGCAGTTGGAAATGGGAGAATGGAAGGAAAGAGAAAAGAAAATATGAAAAACAGTGTAGATAAGGAGGAAATTGACCCGATGAAGCAGGAACAGCATTCACAAGAACTAAGAGGAAGCAGATAAAGACTGGTTTGCCATTATGCAAAAGGAAAAGAAGCACAGCCACTGAAAGAAGACCATAAAAATGACCATTTCCCATCACTAAAAAGACTAAGTATCATTTTAGAGTTTCAAAAAAGCAACCAGCAACAAACAATGCTCGAAAATGTTCATTACTCTGAATATTTACACTTACGCTTGCCATTTATGAAGTGGCTTACATAATAGTGGCTAATATTGATTGAGAACTTGCCAATATTTTAAGTTCAGTGACAATACACACTGAAGTTGAGGCTAGATAAGAAGGAAATAATGCGAAAAATATTGTAGAAGAAAAAAATACCAGTATTCATTGCTTTGGTGGATGGTTCTCCAACAAACCACCCCGAGACTTAGTGACCTAACACAACCACGATTTTATTTATTTACTCCAATCTTGCCACGTGGGCTGACTCGGCTGGGCAGTCCTGCTCATCTTGTGGGCTCTTGCTTGAGGCTGCAGTTAAGCAGGTGAGGCTGCAGGGCGCTGGCTTTGCTGGAACCCTGGGATGGCTGGATTCCCCTCCTTTTTCTGTTATCTCAGAGCTCCTCCCTCCCTGTAAGTGGCGTTTCTGTGTGGCCTTTCCAGCAGGGTAGCTGGACTCTTCCATAATGGTTCACAGGTCTCAAGTGAGAAATAGAATCAGCAAGTGACTTTTTAAGGCTTAGGATTAGGGCTGAGACATTCTTCTAGTTCAAGCAGATTCAAGGGAGAGGGCATGAATTCTGGGATGCGTAATTGTCCGGGGTCACCAGTATAGCAGACACCATGAGTGCTGGGGAGAACTTCTTTCCCACACCTCAGGTTTCTTTTCAGATTGTGGTGACAGTTGGTGAAATAATTCGCTACTGGGCCAGTGGAGTGGCTTCTCTGATAGTTGAATTTGTGAAAAATACCCCATCACGTTTGCTTCTTGGGAGTGAGCTTACTCTGCACGAAGAGTCCAGCATGGAGGGTTGGGAAGTTGGTGTTATTTTGGGGATCAGGAGTAGGTATTAGCTAATAAACCCGAAACTCTACCCTCTAACTTGGTTTCTATGAGTAACCAAAATGATATGCGGCTTCCATCTGCTACTGTGTTATTCTATTTCTCAATTCAGGGAAGAGAGATGCTATTTTTAAGCCTCCCTAAAGATTACAACAACCTGAGGAGATTACAAATGATGAGATATTTGTGGGGACTCAAAAGAGATGAAGAGTAAACGATATATATATACTGAGAAAAGTATTATATAACAAGGGAGGACAAATAATTGACAGAGTAATAGGATTTTAGGCTCATGTTGGGTCATAGAATGGAAGTTCTATATCCTTCTCTTATAACTGAAGCCATGGTTACTTGGTTTTAGTGGTCTACTGAAAATGATTCTCCCCTTTATCCTTATATAACAATAATCTTATTGAGGACAGCAGTGTATCCAGTTAAAAACACATTTCCTAACCTTCCTTGCAGAAAGAAAGGGGTCATTTGACTCAATTGACTAGCTGTTAGGTGAGACTTGTGGGGAAGTTCCTTAGCAGCTGGCAGTAAAGGTAAGGGGCAGGAGATCATATTCAGAAAAGTGTTCATTTGCTCTTCTTTCCTACCTGGAATGCAGATATAATGCTTAGAGCCACAGCAGCCATATTGTGACCATGAGGTAAACTTGAAGATGAAATCCCTGCACTAAGAATGGAAAAGCAAAAAGGCAGGAGGCTGGAACCTTGATGATATGATGGAGTTCTTATACCAGCCCTCCATCACCTACTCCCTGGCTTCAGTTTACATGGAGAAACAAACAAACAAATAAACACAAACCTATATTGTTTAGTTTTTATATTTCTATTACTTTGTAGTTGAACATAGTTTTTGACTGACTTTTTTTATTACAGCAGACAAATGAAAGTATGTGGTTGATGTTTTTTCTAAGAAAGATGATGCTATTTTGGTGAAATAATTATTCAAAAACATATGGGAGAATATTCTTATATGTGCACATGTTAGAGATTTCTCACATAAGATATTCTCTTCCATCAGAGTGCTACCAATTCTTTCTCATGACTTAGATTGATACACTTTTCTCATGAATATTCACAGGGCACACACCTTCACTGGGGTTTCTGTCTACAGGTCAGAAAGGCCTTGGACGTCCTCTTATACAATAATAGCCCCTATCGCTCTCTATAACCTTACTCTATTTACTCTCTACTCTCGACATATTTTTACTATGATATTGTTCATTATTGTCTCTTCAGTGCTTAGAGCAGTGTCTTATACACAGTAGTTGCTCAATGAATATATGTTAAACAACTGAATTAATACATGAATAAAAGCAAAAAAGTAACACATTTGATTATGAAAGTTTTCTGAGAAAACTACTAAAAATCAATGCATGTATAAAAAATTACAACTCACAACTCATTTCAGGTCAAGAACTTCAAATATACTGTTAAACTGAAGCGTATTCCTGTGTCAGTTAAAATAATGTGTCTTGTTACAATTGTTCAGTGTAACTGGTAGTGTTTAAGCTAGAAGGTGATTTTTCAAACTTTGCTAATTTCCTCCCTTCAACTTTATCTGAAAGAAATAGAATGGTGAGATATAAGTCTCAAAAGGCACATGAAGGCATTCGTAAATCACCTTTATGTTGACTTGGCCACATAGTCTCTAATTTTTCTTAAGTTGATATATCCTATGTCTCCTTAGTCATAAAATGAATACAAAGCAATGTTTTACATTCATGAAAAATATATCTGCCACTGGAATTTGTTGTGTACACAAACACAAGCACATGTACCCCAAAACTCAGTGGCAAATATATATGTAATATACATATATAAATAAGTACACATATGGACACAAAATATATGATTGGTATACACACACACACACACACACACACACACGACTCTCTAGTTTTTCAATATCAGGAAGATATTGAAAGACTCATCCACTAATTTTTATATATTATAGTATTCATCATATAGCTCATCACCAAAATTTAATAAGATCTGCTTGTGTTTCAAGATACCAAGGCAGAAATGGTAAGGAAAAAATATTGTAGATTCAAATAATTCTAGAGAGAAAACTTGAGGGGATCCTGGCTTTTCTTCTTGGGTAGGAAGTTTTGGAAATGAGGATGTTTCAGTAATAGGCCTCTGATACTCCCCAGTTTGTGGTAGAACAAAGCAATCCATTTCTTTACATTTTGTGTTACACTGAATGGCAGGGATGCCAGGGGTCCAGTAGAGTTTTATCCCATGTCTGTATACTGCACAGTGGTTGCTATGAAGCAGCTGCCCAGAGCTTGCATTTCCCGGAACTCCCCAGGCAGCAAGGTAGAGTCCCAAATTTTTGCCATAGGGATCTGGGCAGAAGGAATGGAAGCCACTTAGAAGCCAGAACCATGAACATTTCCTGGGTGATACTCCATACTCTTTCCCCTGGTTGACTAGTGCATTTTTATATATGTACAAGGTGACCTTAGGAAACCGGCACTGAAGAACCCAGAGCCTCTGTCAGATTGGTTCACCTAAAGACTATCTAGGGGACAGCATCTCTCTTCAGGTATCTATTGGGTGAAGCCCCAGAGATTTCAGCTTGTTAATCTGTTATAGCACCTAGCACTGCCTCAACTAGCACACATATGCTACAGCATTCACAGAGGTTATAAAGTCAGTATCATTAGAGGAAGCTGGCTGAGCAGAGATCGTAGTTCTCAAATGCCTGAATCTTTTGGAAGAAAGTTTGTTATGACTGCAAATCCCCAGGCCTAAGTCCCAGACTCTGATTCACTGGATCTGGGATGTGGCCCAGACATAGGCATTTTCATAACCACTTCAGGTGATTTAGAGGCACATTTAGAGGCATACTGGAAAAGAGAGTGGATTTACTGAAACGGCAACTGGGAGTCTGGGGTTGGAAGTGGACAGCAGATTATATCCTGAGCCAAAGCAGGAGTGGGATGATTTTGAAGTCAATGAGTAAGTGGAAAAAAAATGGCAAAGAAAAGTTTCATACTGCAGCAATGAGAACTGATACTCAGACGCACCTGACCCTGACATATATCAAGGGGATAAAGACTCAAAGATAGGATTGTAAAAATGGGGTGAAGCCAAGAAGTAAGCAGTTGATATTGAGAGACACAGGAGAGGCTAATTTGATTATTTTAGTGTAAACATTTGCGAACAGAAGCCCCTTTAAACTGGCATAATACAATTACATTAAAATAGATCATGTAAGGAAAGTGATGGTTTTGAAGCCAATGGCACTATCAACATCTATTTGACTATCACGGAACAATATGTAAAAAGACAAGAGCTTAAAATGAAAGTTGTTTTTATTTCTTTCCAATACTCTATCAAATAAAAATATTACAGGCCTAAATCCAAAGACTATTCTTGGATTGGATCTTTTCCAAAGCTCTAAATTTACCCAGCTAGGATTCTATAAGTACCAGACTATTCATACTTCTGAAAGGTAGAATTTGCTTTCTAATGGGGAAATTTTGTATTTGCATTTTCACCACAAAATTTTTGCATTTCACCTCAATGTGAAATAGACCATCTTTTGTCCTCAAAAGAATATAGTTTTATGCTGCAGAATAATTAGCACAATAGTAAAAAAAAAAAAAAGATTGTGGCAAGAGGTGAAAGAACACCTCTATCTATAAATACTATAGCTATTATCACCACCAAGATTTTATTGAGACCCAAGTATTAGATAAGAAGAGAATAGGAAAGATGTACACGTTTAGAATATGTGGTTGATAAGATTATAACTTTTTATTTAAATCTTCACTCAATTATTGATGATTTAATCAGTCAGCAACAGCTTTAAGCAATCATATACAATTGCATAAGATTTCTCTATAATTGTGCTTCCTTTGGGAAATCAGGTGTACTAGTCAAAAACATTTTGCTCTGTACTAGTAAAATGGAACCCCAAAGTGGACAAAGCAGAGTGGTGAACATGCTCTTGAAATAAAAGATCAATTAAGGGATCCATCAATGATGTGAAAACACACTTGTAGGTCGACAGGTCTGGAGACCTAAGCATAACTGATACTTGTAAAATAATACAAGACAACACTCGGATTCACAGTCTGTGTGAAGATGCCTGGTATCTGGAGTAAGTTTAAAACCAAGTAATGTAGAGGCATGTTACATAAGCTTGCAACTATTCTATTGTATCATTCTTTTAAAATTTGTGGGGTAATCAGTTAAAAAAATATCTGATCTGACTTGGTGGCTTTTTCGAAACATTATTTCCTATAATTTACATGTTTTGAAGCTGGTCGTGAGAATTTCGGCAAGTCCTGCTGTTTTTCAAGCTTATATCCCTTATGTATAGAATAATATAGTGTGAGTGTGAATGTTGTAGGTGCTTGTGTTCCTTTAGGAAAAATGGCCATAGCATTGTTCAGTCAACAAATATGTTGAACAAGATAATTGACACTTATAATAACTTCTTGCAGTGGTAGAAATATATTTGTGGAAATGTATTGTTTCTCATGTCACAGATGAGGAATCTGATGAAAGACTATACCACTAAACTAGTGGAACAGTGAGGGCGCCTGGCAATGGTTCCCCAAAATTAGAGAAGGCATGTCCCACCTTTTAGCTTTTCTGGGCCAAATGGAAGAAGAAGAATTGTCTTGGGTCACGCATAAAATACAATAACACCAACGATAGCTGATGAGCTAAAAAATAGGTCGCAAAAAAGTAAAATTTCATAATGTTTTAAGAAAGTTCACAAATCTGTGTTGGGCCACATTCAAAGCCCTCTTGGGCTGCATGTAGCCTGCGGGCCATGGGTTGGACAAGCTTGATGGACTGAGGAAAACTGATGTTTGGCAGAGCTCCCTGATGTATTATCTCGGCAATAACAGGAAAATGAAATCATTCAAGTTGAGAAATGTTTGTTGACAAGCATTTCAGGTGAAACACAGATGAGAAAGCATGATCCCTGCTACCAAGAAGCTCACAGTTCTTTAAGGGGAATAAAAAGCATACTTATGGAACAGGCGCTCAGCATCAAGGCTGATATTGGGTCAAAAGGCAGTAGTGAGGAGTCAGTAAATGATAGGAAACAGGGATTGGATAAGCAGCCTTTGTAACTTAATTTCTACAACATTTGGTGATGGCAGTGGGAGGAGAATATTCACAAAGACTCCCCCTTGACCAAACTTTGTCAGGTTCCTATGAACTCTCTTGCCAACGGGGCCTTGACATTTGGACTTTTTTTATCCATCTTTGCAGAGCCCAGTTTTAGCAGAAATCTTGCGAAGCCAGTTTAGGGAGGGTCGTTTACCCTCTGGTCATACTCCATATCTGATTATATTGCTCGTTCTGTGACACTTCCCAGATGGTATGTGATCACCCTGGGCTGCTTCAGCAAGAATCCTGTCAAGATTATCTAGACGGAAATTCACTTTTTACGTTGACAAGATGTACTGTTTTAAATAGGACAGGAAACACAATGGTATCGTCTCATTTCAAACAGTATGCATGGTCAGCCTACTGACACCTTGAATTTAGCCAGTGAGACTAGGCTGACTGTATATATCATTTGAAATAGATCAGTACTGTTGTTTTTTGTCATTTAAAATGGTACATCTGGTTAGCATACTTGATGGTTCCTGTTAGTTTTTCATTCACTGATACCTCCACTCCCCTCTTGGCTGGAAATCCCTGCTAGTCTATGTTGTATTCAGAATTGAGGCCAGAACTATATAGAGGTTTCTTTTTCCCTATTGCAACAGTTCCTGAATGAAATCTGTTCTTACTCTGTTACTACTGTCAGGCTCTGGATTTTCCTTTTCTTTTAAAGATTTATTTTTATTTATTTTTGACAGAGAGAGAGAAAGATAGAGACAGAGAGAAGAGGGAGGGCCCAGCGCAGTCTCCATAGTTGACAGTATCAGTTTTCCATATAGATTCACTCCACAGGTGGGTGTGGGGCTGCAAAGGGCTGGAACTGGGCTGGGAGCCTCCTGCATAGGCCCCAGCAAGAACTGGGGGGTACACCCCAGTTTAGCATATGGGTCTCAATGGGCCAGAGCTGGGATTTGATCATTGGTCTCTGGGGCTGCAAAGTTAGCGCTTAACCCGCTGAGCCATCCCAGCTTCCCCTGGATTTTCTTTAACAAAGTATTAGCAGAATATTTTCCAGTCAAGAGAAGCATAAAGTCAGATTGATGTAAAATAAAGTAAAACACAATACAAATAATTAAACTAGTAATCAACATTAAGGTATGAAATACTTAGTTCTTTATAAAAATACTAGAAAAATCAGACCACTTTGAAAGTACCAACTAAAGATTATAATGTAATAGAAGATAGATCAGAAACACTCGATGTTAGAAATCTAAGAATTGTTCTAGGTGGAAACTTTAATGGACAAACAAGAGCAGCAGTGTATTTATCACTTTTCCAAAAAGTTTTTCTACTTGAAGTATGCCCTTGAAAGAAAAAACAAAAAGAAAACACCCAAGATCCGAAATTAGAAACTTAAAAAAAAAGTGCCTATTGCTATAAAAAAATAGTTGTGTAACATTTCAAGGATGAATTTTAAGCACATTCAAATCTTCAGACAGCAACACCTGCCTAATTCTGATAAACTTTAATTTCTGATTTGACTTGAAGAACCTCTGAGCGGAAGGGGTAAACAAAGCTGATCAAGAGAGACTCGGAGATTCAAAAAGATGAGCTGAAAGATTTCTCTCCAAAATGTAGGAGACTATCACACGGGAGTGACTCTGAAGAAGGTGAAGGTCAAATTCATTCCTAATCGTCAACTGAGAAACTCTTCAGCAACAAGCAAAGTGGGGTTTTAATGTTTGGTTTGCTGCTGAAAAGCTTTTGGCAGTGTATTGGGCAAAATTTATTTGTCTTAAGTCATTCTAATAGCCTTGTGCTCATTCTGCATGGGAAAGCACTTTGCTTTGAAAAACAAAAACAAAAACAAAAACAAATCAGAATAATTGAGAAGTACTTTATTTCCTGTCTATGAGAATAAATTATAATATTTTATTACACATAGGACTGCATAAATAATTGAAGTCATTGTAGCAAGAAACAAAACCTCAGATAAGCAATTTGCAGTATCCCCTGTTCATGTGGGAATGAGTTTATGCTAAATAAGATTACTGTAGTTTCTCATATACTGATGAGGAAATGGTAGATGCATTTAGAATAAAATACAGTCACTGTAGCAAAGTAGAGTACACCTCTCTACTGATTTTCTTTTGAACTTTAGAAAATTAGGACTAGGATTATAGAATTTGACTGTACATTAGTTCTTTCGTTTATTAGGAGCTGAAGGAATTGATAGTGCTGTCCTTGCCATAGAAATAGATGAGGGTGGGAAGCTTGCCTAAGAATGAAGGGAACAGAGAGGATAGAAGTGCCAAAGTACTGACAGGCAAAGAGACAGGCTCCTTAAGATATTTCTGGGCCTGGGAGCCTAGCCATGCATAAAACTATACCCAATCTTAGATTTTTCAGTTATATAGTAATAGTTGTGCTCTGGACCTTGTTAACGTGATATTAGATTTTCATTGCACAAAGATGGCTGCCTAATCAATATGTGGGTTAATAGGAATAATACTGATTGAACTAGTCATGTAAACCTTGCCTCTCAGAAGCCATAAAGTTCTTCCTTGAGATAGGTATTCTTCTGAGATGGCAAGGTTTTGTTAGATTTTCCTGGTTTTCTCAGAGAGGGCTAGTTTAATCCCACCTATGATAGTATATAATATAAAAAGTTTAAGAGATACCTATATGCAGGTATGCTCAATAGATTTTAATATTGTTCTAAATTATTTGTCTTTTTCTCCTTGTAAAACAATTCTATTTCTTTGCCCCATTGATCAATGTTTGGTCATGTGACTTGCTCTGAGCAATAAAATTTGAATAGGAGTGATGAGACCCATATGTGAGCAGAACCTATAAGGCAGAGGTCCCCAACCCCTGGGCCATGGACTGGTACTGGTCCATGACCTGTTAGGAACTGGGCCCCATAGCAGGAGGTGAGCAGCAGCTGAGTGAGTGAAGCTTCATCTCTGTTTACAGCTGCCCCCATCACGCCCATAACACCTGAGCTCCACGTCCTGTCAGAGCGATGGTGGCATGAGATCAGTTGTATAATTATTTCATTATACATTACAGCGTAATAATGATAAAAAATAAAGTGCACAATAAATGTAATGCACTTGAATCACCCTGAAACCATCCAGCCACCCCTACCCCCAGTCTGTGGAAAAGTTATCTTCTACGAAACTGGTCCCTGGCGCCAAAAAGGTTGGGGACTGCTGCTATAAGGAACATCCCACTGTTCCGCCGCTGCTTTTTCCCTCTTCTGCCAAGAAAAGTAGGGGTACCAGATAGGGACTGCTGCTTCAGCCTAGACTCTAAAATGAAGAAACTATGAGAAGCACAGTCATAGCCAACTCACATCCAACGCGTAATACCAACAAATAGCTTACTGTAAGCTCCTGAAATTGGTGGTTTGTTTGTTACAGCAGTAAACACTGACTGATACATTAGACCAGGGGTCTCCAAACTATGGCCTGTGGGCCGGATGCGGCCCACAAGGCCCTCTCATCCGGTCCATGGAGACCTTTTTATCTGAATAAAATAATATTAAATAAATAATTAAAAAAAACATCTATGTTTTGATTCTTTTTTATTTGGACCTCGAGTGTGTAGTCGGCCCCCAAACTGCTGTTTGATAGTTAATGTGGCCTGTGGGCTGAAAAGTTTGGATTAGACAAAGCAAAATTCAAAATTATGGCTAAATGATTATTTGAACTTAATGATTCATAGTACCAGTAGATGTTTTCTTTGAATTACAAGTTCCTCTGGTACATTTGTATTATTAATTTTATATAAAAAATTTTACACTAGATGAAGGAATGCATTCTTTGTAAAGTCCTTCCCAGTCCTGAACTTAATATTCCATTTTCTTCCTTGGTTGTCTTCCCCGGGCTCTGGTTGTTGTGTGTGTCTCACACATTCAGTACTCTATGGAGTGCATTGTTGACTTGGTAGATCTTTCGATGCATCATGCATTATTGTTGTAAGCTGACAGCTCCTCAGCTACTCTGCCAACAAATGTCAGAAGAGGAGGCACTTGTCACAGGAGAACATCCTCTGTAATAACCTTTTATGGTCATGTTGATGGATTGTGGAGTCCTTTGAACAGCTGTTCCCCATTGTCACACATGACACTCTGAGAGCTGTGCATCCCTGATACCAAGCCCTGCTTCTGGGGATAGTCATCACATGCTCTCTTGCCTCCAAGAAGCTTTGTGACACTTAGTGGGTCACCGCTTGTCATAGTGTGTGTCCCAGAACTACATACAGAAAATCACTTTTTGACTTCTTTCCTGTTTGATTTGTTTATCATGTTTAATTCTGTAAGATCAGCTGTCATCATGCTTACTTTTATCCCTCTGATATGTTCCAGAGGCACTACAATATTTTAAACTGTGATACTTTGCCCTTTATATCTCAGGCAAAAAAAGGATGTGTCAAATAAAAACACAATATGTCCTCTTTATCAGTGGCCAGATTTCTACACATTTCAGCTATTTCATAATTGATAGGGAACCAGAAAGTGAGGTTAAAATGCAGGAGAAAAAAAAGGGGAGAAGAGTGCTTACTATGTGCCTAAAAACTGGGCTAGAAACTGCAGTGACTAAAAAGTAGATATTTTACCTATACTATGTGTGTGAGAATAAAACTCAGAAGGTTAAATAGCACGACCAAGATGCTGTAAGTAATGGAACTGGGATTCAAACTTGCTGTATTTCCAGCTTTCTCCAAAGTTTTCATTGGTCTGTGTGATGCTGTTTCTTAGAATTAAGTGAAAGAATTCTCAGGTTATGAAGGAAAACCGTGGTTTGGGAAAAGCAGTTTAAGCTTCCCAGTTAATGAAAGAGTTGAGAGAAATTTACTCTAAGTTATCATAACATTTTATGAATCTAAGATATTTACCCCAAAGCCAATTACTTTATTCTATTGGTGAAAAGCAGAGAGGTTTCTTCCACTTATCGTCATTTCCCCACCAACTTTTTGGATCTGGGATTTACGAGTATTCCCTGCTGGTTTCCTGATGGTAAAGGTGTCTTTCCTACAATACAGGTTTAACTTGTTCTTATGTTCTGCCTCCTAAATTTCCCCATCCAGTCAGGACAAAAACATCAAACATTACTCTTTTCTTCTACATATTTAACTTCTCTCTCCATTGTATCTTTCCCTGGATACATACTTGTAACACACTCAAGACTTTCCCAGTAAAAAAAAACAACAACACAAGCCTCCTGAATCCATGGCCACATCACTTGCCATAATTTTGTTGCCTATTTTTTTTTAAGTTGAGAGCAAGTTCAGATGACATAAAATTCACCTTTTTAAATAAGTTTAAAGTGGCATTCAGTGTATCCATAAGCTTTTGCAACCATCACCACAATCTAATCGTAGAGCATTTTCATCACCCCTCAAGAAACAGTCGTTCTCCCCTCTCCCCTTCCCTACCACCTGGCAATCTCGTCAGCTTACTGTCCCTATGGATTTACCTGTACTGGAAATTTCACAGAAATGGAATCGTACAAACTGTGGCCTCTTGTGTATGATTTATTTCAGTTAGCATGATGTTTCCAAGATTCATTCTTGTTGCCGCTATAGAGTAGCTTTTTAAAACATGTGGACTATGGACCTCGATCTCTACCCCTTACCCTCATTCCCTCTGTCTACTCATATGTCTGATTTGCCCTTTGTAACACAGCCCCCTCTTCTCCCTATGCCTCCCTCTGTCCTGAGCATCACTTGTACCCGAAGTTCTTTGTAAACCTCTTTGCAGGTTCATCTTTTTTAATCTGGCAGTTAGATAATATTTTCTAGGGTTTCAGCTGAGGCCCTTCTCCCATTGTAGTCATTTTTGGTCATTTACTTCTTTCCAAGGCTTCAGCTGCCAACCTTATTCTAGTAATCCATTCCCATAGTACTTACTTATTGGGCTGTCCCATTCCCTTTCTGCCTCTACTTTCTCCATATATCTTGGGTTTGATTCTCCTCTCCCCTCCTCATCCATATGGTTTAATGAGACCCTTAGCAGCCAAGCTCTTTTGATGGGATTCTGCCCTTCAAATGGTCAGGGGATAGGCGTATGACCTATACTGCACCAATCAGAAACCTTTCCTAGAAATGTGTAATTGGAATTGAAAAATAAATTTCAATTTCGTCTTTTTGTCTTGTGCCTACTTAAAGCACAGGAGGCTGGTAGCTGGAAGAGGTCATGTTTTTACCCTGAGGCCTGAGAAACAAAGGAAGAGAAATGATGTAAGGAGGGTGAGTCCATATAAGCCCAGGACTCAGTCTGTTCCCGGAGCTTGGCTACGTGCTTGCCCTTGGGATCTAACTGATCCACTCCCTAATATATTATCAGCTTAAAATGTGCTCTGGGTGTCTATTTACCTCTGATTACCCCACTCAGCTGTCTGTGGCAGAATGGCTAGATAATGGCTATGTCTTCTTCTCAGGCACACAGCTCAACTATTTCCAGCCTACTCACCATCTTTGTCCTTTTGCATTCAGTGACTAGTTGTCGTCAAAAGAATGTGATTGCAGGTGATACGTTACTTCTGACTTGGGTACTTAGGGATAGGTAAGCTTTCCTCAGTTTCTCTTTCCCCCAATCTAGCACTAGACACTGCCAAGGTGACCTTAAAGCCACATGTTGAATATGTAAAGCCTCAATGATTGCATGGAACAGATCAACATCCATCCAATCACCAATGGGACAAGAAATAAATTTTATAGGCTTAAGCCACTGAAATTTGGGAGGTTCGGCTATAGATGTTATAACAACATTACTTATCCCTGACTAGTATGTTGTCTTATAGCCTGATCAAATTCAACATGCCCCTAAACAGAATTGTATTCTTTCCTTTCTGTCTAGAACCTCTTATCTTAGCTGGTTCTGAACTGGGAAAATACCCAGTCTTTCCTCCTGTGTTTATCCTTTCCTCTCACACTACTACCATATTTACAATACTTCTCATACTGGATGTGTGGGGACTTTCCCCCACCAAATTCTCTGTGACACCAGCTAGTGTCCTACAATTTAACTCAGTTCTGACACTATATACCTGGAGGCAGTGTCAGAGTCCACAGCTTATAAGAGCTCAATCCCACAAAACTGCCCTCATCTCACTTACAATGCCAGTCACAATCCCAGGTTGTTACCTGTGCTGCTAACTGATCAGCTATGAATCTGAGGTTCCTAGCACCCTGTCCTTGGGTTCAATTTATTTACTAGAGCAGCTCATAGCACACAGGAAGAATTTACACTTACCAGTTCATTAAAGAATATGATAAAAGATACAGATGAACAGCCAAGTGAAGAGATACATAGGGTGAAATCTAGGAGGGTTCCAGGCACAGGAGTTTTGGGCCCCAATAAGTTGGGGTGCGTAATGCTCCCATTATGTAGATGTGTTTGCTAATTTGGAAGCTCTTTTTTTTTTTTTTCCCCCAAAGGCACTTACATTTTATTTATTTATTTATTTATTTAATATTTATTTATTTATTTATTTATTTATTTATTTATTTATTTATTTTTGACAGAGAGAGAGAGAGAGAGAGAGAGAGAGAGAGAGAGAGAGAGAGAGAGAAAGAGAGAGAGAGATGCAGAGACAGAGAGAGAACTGAACTGGGGGAGCTCCCAGTTCAGCATATGGGTCCGCACGGGCCGGGGCCGGGATGCGATCCTCGGTCCCTGGCGCTGCAAAGTGAGCGCTTAACCCACTGAGCCATCCCGGCTTCCCCTTGGAAGCTCTTTAAACATCATATTATTAATATTTTATGGAGGCTTCCTCACATAGGTGTGATAAATTATTAACTGCTCTTTTAGACCCTCCTCTGTCTTTAGAAAAGTATGATACTCCTAGTGGTCTTATTACTTAGGAATTTATAAGGGTTTGGGGAGCTCTGTGTCACTACACTAACTGGGGGTGATTTATGATGTATCAATGTAGGTTCTTCCTTGGTAAAAATTGTACTATTTTGATGAGTAATATTAAGTATGGGAAAGGTATGCATATATGGGAGCAGAGGGTATATGAGAAATCTCTGTACCTTTCTCTTAGTTTTGTTGTAAACCTAAACCTGATCTAAATGCAAAGCAAAACCACCATGAGATATCACCTTACACCTGTTAGAGTGTCTATTATAAACAAGATAAGGAATTGTTGAAAAAAAGTAACCCTCATACACTGATGGTGGGAATGAAAATTGGTACAACTACTATGGAAAACAGTATGGAGTTTCCTCAAAAAATTAATAATAGAATTATTAATATGACCCAGCAACCCCTCTTTTAGATATCTACCCCAAAATCTGAAAACATATTTCAGCTTTATTCACAGTGGGCAAGACATAGAAATAACCAAAGTGTCCTTCAATACATGATTAGATAAAGATGATGTGGTACATACTATATATGCTGGAATATTCTTCAGCCATTAGAAAAGATGAAATATTGCCATTTGCAATAACATGTACCAATTTTGAGTATTATGCTAAGCAAAATAAGTCAGACAGAAAAAGTCAAGAACCACACAGTTTCAAAGGCCTAGCTAGGCAAGTCCTTGAGCACAAAGCAACAACATATATCATGATGTCCTCCAGCATGTGGGGGCAGCAGGGCTCTCAGCCTTGCCTCTCTCATCAACAGCTCATTTTTACTCTGATGCAGAGAAATGTAATTATCAGAGTAGTCAGGGTACTGTTCTGATCAGTTCTATGAAGCTGCCAGATGAATAAAATAGCCTGCTTGGGACACAGTAAGAATTAAGAGAAGGTGGCAACCTGTTACAGATCACCTTTCAACGCCTAGTCTCCTAAGATTTCTTATAAGAGCATACTATTACAAGTAGTGATAACTCATTGGGCAGTGGTATTAGGCAATTAGTAGGGAACGCCAGGGCTGCAAGCTCTAACTCCTCCTTGGCCATTGATTCCTGTCTGTACCTTACTAAGCCACTTAATCTTTCTATGGCTTAGGGTCTTATCTCTCAACAATGATGGTATATGACATTCCTCGTCAGATTGTTGTGATAAACAAACAATTAAAATGGGCCCTGAGTATATAATTACAGCTTAATGTAGCAATGGCTATTTTCTTTTTATACACATATATTGCGTGACATAGGAAGGAAATGTACTTCTTAGACTGATGCTCAGATGATATGATCAAATAGAAGGGTCAGATTCTATGTCAGCTGTACCTTTATAAATTTATTTCTATGGGAAAACTGTTTCAGGTTTTATTATATCTTTTAACACTTCCCCATGAAATTAAAATTTCCCTAATATTTATTTCCTTATAATTCACTTATTCATGCATTTGACAGTGTTGACCCTCCTGGGCACTGGAGAGCAAAAAGATGTTGATTTTAAGAAGAAACATGAGAACTGGCACAACCCTAAACTCTGAGTGTAGGTAGAGATCTATGTAAGGTAGTACCAGCACAGAGGAAGATGAAAACACATTTATTTGCTTTGTGAGTGAGGCAAATGTGTAAATTTTAGCCTACCACCACATTTTTCGGTAAGAATATTTTTCCCCCTTTGTGACAGGCACATTGTTTGTCATCCCTTATGGTCCAATAAGAAAAATATTTTTATTAGCTTTATTTTTTAGATGAGGGAATATATACTCAGAGAGGTTAAAATATTTGCCTTGTGTCACACAGCTAATGAATGGCAGAGGTAGATAGCAAATCTAGGCTTATTTCTTTACAAGTGCATGCTATTTCTTTCCTAACAAGTTGTATTTAAGACACAGAATTCTAAAGGTAGTAGTGTTCGTTCTTTATGGCTCAGTTTCAAAGAGCCCCTTAATAATTTTCATGATGATATGTTTTTCTGTTTATAAAAATATAGATGATCTAGGAAAGGTGTTGCTTAAAAGTTCACTGTGTGAAATCCTTGATATTAACATTACCCCCATACCAAAAATTTGTGAAACCACGTAACTTGCAGAGACCAAATTTAATTATGAAAAAATGTAACAAAAATGGTACCGTGTTGCTTCACTTTTTATCATGTCTTAGAAAAGCTTTTGAAAGGATTTAAAACCTGTTAAGAATAAATCATACATTTGAGATGTAAAAACTTCATTGATTTCTACCTGATGCTGTGTCTTAAGATAGGACCCATGTAAAGGCCTAATTGCAACATGTTCTCACTGACAATGCTACCTGACCGGAGCTCATTGACTATTGTTCTGCTGCATGAGCAGTGCTTCTTGCCGGGCTGGCCAGCTGGCTGGTAAATGTATGCCATTGTTCCCCAGGGGAAATTGGGGCAGCTGAAACTGTGTACATGCGAGAATCACAAATGAATAGAGTTTGGAGGACACTCAAAGAACATCTAGAGTTCAAGGCTCTTCATATTAAGGCAAGGTGCTGAGTCATAGGGTGTTAAAGTGAGTTGCCCATTGTCACCCAATTAACTAGTGGCAAATCTCAGGGAAAAATTCATAGCCAACTGAATGCATCCCTATAATGGGTTGGAAAGCATCGCCCCAGAATTCATGTCCACTCAGAACCTTGGAATGTGACCTTACTTTGGAAATGTGAACTTTGCAGATGTAACTTGTTCAAAGGACACACTGGACTAGGGTGGGGTCTTCGTTCAACAATTGGTAGCTTTATAAGAAGAGAAAGCAGACACATTTATACATACGGGAGAAAGCCATGGGTTGCAGAAGTTGAAGTGATGCACCTGCACACTAAGGAACACTAAGGGTTGACCACGACTACCAGAAGCTAGAAGGGGCAAAGAGGAATTTTCCCCTAGACCTCTGGAGGGAAGATGGCCCTGCTAACACCTTGAGTTAAGACTTCCAGTCTCCACCACTATGAGCGGATACATTTCTATTACTTTAAGCCACACAGTTTGTGGTGTTTCATAATTGTAGTGCTAGGAAACCAATGCAATCTCTTCTACTTAATCATGGCTCATCTTGGGCATCTTTCTTATTAGATAATGAGCCCCCAATACGCTGCCTTTGCCAGTGGGTTAAGAGTCTTGCCTTCAAATATGAAGGACAACATTTTAATATATAAACTGAACAGGTCTCTCACTCTCACCTGACAAACACACTTACTGTTGTTTTTGTTCCAATTAGCAGTAAGTCACCTTACATCTCATCACAGGAAGCAATGACCTATTTAAACTGAATGTAAATGGATTGCTGCTTGTTGTTACAATAAACAAGAATGAAATGCGGAGAAATTACTTTTTCGGTGTTGTGGGTCTTGAAATCTACAGTTGTAGAGTGCATAGATTATTGGAGGTCAGTGTAAGGAAAATATTCATATTCTGAACACTATATTCCCACATTGCCATTTTTTAAATCCTTTTATTTTTTTTCTTTGGCAGGTAGTTTTGATTTTTACCCTCATGTTCATTGAACTTGGAAGTTCAACAGGAAAAAAAAGTTAATTCATTAACTTGTGACTGTACTATGGTTTATTGGAGTCTAACATCATCCCCAGTTCTCCATCAATTGGCCTTCTTGAACACTGTAGATACAGCTAGATACTCTGCACTCAATCTGTAGGGACATAGGAGTAAGGTAGGGCTGAAACCTCAGGCTCTGTGACCAGAACTGGCATTTAGACAGAAGCACTTAGGTATTGTTTACATGATACATAAATAACCAGTCAATTAGAACTTCACATTTCAAGCCCCCTCATTCTTATCACGCAGCGGCTAGGAGAGAGAAAGAATATTGGTTTCAAGCCTACTGCTTTGTGTACGGCTGCTTGCAAACAAAGGATGGAAAGAGGAAGGGGTAGGTGCCTGGCTCTCAGGACTGGGCTGATAGACTGTACGCTAGTACTTTTCATGCAAATGGTCTTTTGATACTTCTATTCATTGTTCTGGAATGAGGTCCTCAGTATCCGGGACAATCAGTTTTAGGGAAAAATAGGGAAAAAAAAATTATACTGGCCATCAGGTAGACTAAAATCAATGTTTCATAAACATTATAAACATTTTTATTTTATTTCTCTACCAATTTGCAGCACCATGAAGACATAGTTACTGCTCTTGAATAAAAGAGTAGGAGAGAGATAAAGAGAAAGTTTTCTTTACTCTGGTGCTAGGGTCAGTGAGAGAGGAGATCTGGTCACATTCTTAATTGAGTAGCATGCTTAAGGAAGAAGCTGGTCTGCTTTATATCTCGTTTAGAGTCCTTTATTTAGCTTTATTCGATTTTTAAAAAGTCTTTGACATAATGTATTGAATGGTGTTGATGAGCAAAAGGAGGATGAAGGCCTAAGGTCGGCCTACACTTAAGGTCGTAAGTATATATGGACGGCCCTTTTGGTCTCTGGTCCTCCTTGACTATTCATATTAGTTATTCTGCCATGTTTGGTGTGTCCAGGTAGTTTTCCATATATATATTATTCCCCCCAATGTTTCAGTTATCATTATTCCAGAATGTGGTATTATTTGCCTCTTTGAAATAGGTGCTATAAACTAAGAAGTTGGTTTGTTTTTAAACATAGATTCCCCCGCTCCCATCATTTATTGCATTATCTTTCTTATGTTGAACATTTACTCACCTTTTAATCAAGAACATATTTTAAAGTCATACTAAACACTGGTATCTGGGAAGGGTTATCTTGCACAAGCATGGTAATGTTACTTTTATTTTTAAGAATTTAATAAAGCTTTTGTGATGCTTTTCAAAGAAGGTAAACTTGATAGTACCAGTTTTATTGTATTCTGAAATAAAAATTAATGTCAATATTTTTTATATTTGTATTAGAATTAGTTTGTTAAAATGTAAAAACCCACATCTCAAGGCATGGCAGGTATCAGACTATTATCTGTGATGACTTGCAAGTATCCCATTGTCTCAGTTGTCTATTGCTGCATAACAAACCACCCCAAAACTTAGTGGCTTAAGAGAGCAAGGATTTACTATGCCTCCTGTTCTGTGTGTTGCAACAGACCTCTCCTGAGCTCACTCTCATGGCTTCAGGCAGCTGTCAGCTCAGGTGGTGGTGGAAGGGCCTCCTCCTAAGTCTGAGATCCTGGTGCTGGCTGTTAGCTAGACCTTTTTTTCTATGTGGTCTCTAAAGTTCACTAGTCCGTTAGCTTCCTAAGAAGATCATGGGAGTGTTGCAAGAGAATGAAAATAGAAGCTGTGACATCTCTTAAGGTTTAGCCTCAGAAGTCTCACAACATCATTTCTGCTGCATTCTATTGGTCAAAACAACTCATAAGCTCAACCCAGATTCAAGCCGTAGAGAAATAAACTCTGCCTCTGTTTAGGGGGAGGATGGGAGTCACACTGAAAAGGAGACGTGAACAGAGGGAAGACATTGGGGTTAATACTGTGTACCCCATCATCACTTTCTAAGCTGGTTCCTTCTTTGAGAGTTTACATCATTCTCTGTCCCTATAGTCTTTTCCCCATTTGGCCAAGTAGTATGCATTTGGCTTTAGGTTATACGAGTAAATAAATCACTTTATCCTCCTGTGGCAAAGATCGCAAGCTGTCCTTCAAATCCATTTTTCCTTCATCAGAATTAATCCCCTGTTTTGTTTTGTATTGTATTGTTTTTCTTTAACTGGGCACATAAACCTCTGGGTCCCTAACAGCCAAGAAATGCTACCGAAGCCCTGGACTGATTTCGTCTAGATTTCCTGAATGTCAAAAGAAATACATTTGTAAATTGAGCACTATTCCTTGGGTTTCTCTAATATTTGCAGATAAAATTGAATGCTAACATATCTCCCTTGGTTTTATATTATAATTAGAGGGCCACTCAGAATGTACTGAACCCATCATCAAGTTGTTATTTATTCTTCTTTTGATATCATACAGGTATGGGAACTTAATTATCTTCTTTCTTGCATTCAATGAACCATAACTTCAAAGCGTCACCAAAAATCTGACTTTGGATTTTTCTAGGTTAGTTAATTCAAATTTTCTGTCTCTTTTATTAACACAGAAAAACCAGAAGCTAGTCATTATTTAAAAAAATACTAAACCATAGTAACTAGTAAAATTTAATTGGATCTAATGTTCTTACTGTTTGCTCCACTTTAATAGCATAAATATTTAAGAGTGGCCAATTCCTTGAGAAAGTGTATCCTTTAGTAGGTTTTATATTTTCAATTACTTCTTTTGGTGGTTACAAAAGAAATGATAAACATGATGATTGTAAAAAGAGAGAAAATTTTTATGGATAATATAAAGTAAGATGGTAAAATATAATGTTGTTGGTATACTATGACTATACCAATACAAAATATTAGAAAGGAAAATTTGCTCCATTGATTTTGAATGGTGTTAAATTATAGTAAGTTTGACATGACCTCATCCACATGAAGAGTTTGCAAAGGGAGTAAATCTACTCCATGATTCAAGAGCTCCTCTGTACAATCAAGGATATTAAAGGGGGTCACAAATTAGGTCAGAGTGAGGAGGCAACTTTGCTGAGGAGACTTTTGTGGAAATAGCTATTCTGCCTGAGTCCTTACAGCCCACTTTGGAAAAGGAATATGTGATGGCACTAGTTCCTGAGCCTAAGCCTAGTGTAAGGGGTGGTCATTGAGACCTTTTGAATATGTTTCCGGCATTTGGGGGATATAGAAGACTGATGTCTGACCTACACCTGCCAAAGCTAAGGTGGCTTAGGGATCAGGGACAGGGGAATAATGTAGGGAAGTGAATGGCTGACTTATTCCTTTTGTGGCAGAACCAGGAAAGAGCCTCTCCTTGAAGATACTTGTCAAAGCAAGAGGGGCTTGAGTATTTCCTACTGTACAGCTGTAGGCTACATAAGAAAGTGAACCCACATGGAGATGTCTTGGGTTCTGCCTAGTCATGTTACTTGAGGGGCAAGGAGACCTCAGTGGAAACAGAAGGTTGGGAATGGGTAGAGAAGGTAATCATGAAAAGCACATTGCAGTAGGATCATACCTTCTTACTCAATTTCTGAATTCCAGACTAAAGCTAGAGAAGTGGAGATTTGACATTAAATCAGGTTTGGAGTTTTGATGAGTATCTCAGATGAGATATCCAATTAATGAGTTGAGTCTATGTTTGCGACTTTATGTGCCCAAGCCCCTGGCTGAATTTCCATCTAAGAGCTGGAAAAGGTAACCTCCACCAAAGAAGTTTAAAAAGAATTTAAAACTCAAAAATAAAGTTTCATTTGTTCATAACTGATGTTATAGCCTCAATAAACTAAGTAGGTGCAGAGCATAATCTGAACAAAAGTGACATTTGAAAACAGCTGATTCTAAAACCAGGACCAGATGGCTTCAATGGAGAATTGTTAAACAAGAATTAACACCAATCCTTCTTAAACTCTTCCAAAAATTGAAGAGGAGGGAACATTTCTAAACTCATTTTGTGAGGCCAGCATTACCCTGTTACCAATGCCAAACAAAGACACCACAAGGGAAGAGAATTATAGACCAATATCCTTGATGAATATAGATGTAGAAATCCTCAACAAAATATAACAAACTGAATGCAACAGCACAATTAAAAAAGAAAATCATACCCCATGGCCAAGTGAGATTTATCCTTGGGATGCAAGAACGGTTCGACATCAATTAACATAATACACCATATTAAGAGAATAAAGGATAAAAGTCCCAGGGTCATCTCAATAGGTGCAGAAAAAGTGTTTGACAAAATTCAACAAACTTTCATGATAAAAACTCCCAAAAAACTAGGAAGAGAAGAAAATTACTTCAACATAATAAAAAGCCACAGCTAACACCATATTGAAGAGTAAAAACTAAAATTGTTTTTCTCTAAGATCAGGAATAAGGAAAGGACGCCCTCTCTCACCATATCTTCTATTCAACCTAGTACTGAAAGTCCTCCCCAGAACAATTAGTCAAGAAAATAAATAAAAGATCCAAATTGAAAAGGAAAAAGTAGAATTGTCCCCGCTTGCAGACAACATGTGAATATATCCACATAAATATATCTATATACATATATACATATCTATCTAACTACCTACATACCTATTTATCTATCATCTATCTATCTATCTATCTATCTATCTATCTATCTATCTATCTATCTATCATCTATCTATCACCTATCAATCTATACCTAAAGACTCCATTAAAAACTGTTAGAGCTAATATCCAAATTCACTAAACTGGCAGGATACAAAATCAACATTTTAATATTCATTTGCCTTTCTGTATACTATAATATCAAACTATCTCATTTTTAATTCATTTATATTTCTATACATTATAATATCAAACTATCTTAAAAGGAAATTAGGAAAACAATTTCATTTACAATAGTACCAAAAGAAATAAAATACCAAGGAATAAACTTAACCATGGAGATGAAAGACTTGCATTCTGAAAACCACAAAAATTAAACATGACACAAACAAGTGGAAAGACAACATGTGTTCATGGATTGGAAGACGAAATATTGTTAAAATATCCATACTACCCATAGCAATCTTTTTATAGGGATTCAAAGTAATCCCTATCACATTTCAAAGGGAAGTTTTATATACATAGAAAAATATTCATCTGGAACTACAAAAGATCATGAATATCATGATTAATTTTGACAAAGAAGGACAAAGCTGGAGGCATCACACTTCTTGATTTCAAACTATAGTACAATTCTACAGTAATCAAAACTGTGCTACTGGCATAAAGACAGACATATAGATCAATAGAAGAGCATAGGGAACCTAGAAATGAATCCACACATGTATAGTCAACTAACCTTCAGTGATGCCAAGAATACAAACTGGGAAAGGATAGTCTCTTCAACAAATGGTGTTGAGAACACTTAATATCCACATGCAATGAAATTAAATTCTTTTACTGCACCATATGCAAAATCAACACACACTGGATTAAAGACTTAAACATAAAACCCCAAACTGTAAACCTTCTAGAAGTAAATGGTGAAAAAGCTTCCATGATATTGATTTTTGCAATATTTTATTAATATGACACACACAAAAATAAAACAAAACAAAAAAACAGGCAATAAATACACAATAAACAAGACTATATCAAATTAAAAGTCTTCTACACAGAAAGGAAAGAATTAACACTAAAAAGGCAATCTCTGGAGTGGAGGAATATATTTGTAAATCATAATAGGTTAATTCCCAAAATACGTAAGGAATGGCCTCAATAGTAAAAAACTAATAATATGATTTTAAAATGGGCTAAGGACTTGAATAGACATTTTTCCAAAGGAGATATACAAATATCCAACAGGTTATTTAAAAAATGCTCAAT
Organism: Craseonycteris thonglongyai; assembly: GCA_004027555.1. NCBI lineage: Eukaryota > Metazoa > Chordata > Mammalia > Chiroptera > Craseonycteridae > Craseonycteris > Craseonycteris thonglongyai. Next base: position 24,878 of record PVKE010021919.1, read on the forward strand.
GTCATTAATAATCAAGGAAGACAAATCAACACCACAATGAAACATCACCTCATAACCGTCAAGATGGCTATTATAAAAAAAGACAATAAGAGTTGGAAAGGCTGTGAAAAAATTGAACCATTGGTTGATAAGAATGTAGCTGCTATGGGAAACAGAATGAAGGTTCCTCACAAATAAATTAAAAATATAATTGTTATATGATCCAGCAATTTTACCTCTGGATATTTATTTAGAATTGAAATCAGAATCTCAAAGAAATATTAGCACTCCTAAGTTCACTGCAGCACTATTCACAATAACCAAGATGTGGAAACTACCTAAATGTCCATCAATTGATAAATGGATAAAGAAAATATGGTATACGCATACAATGGAATACTATTCAGATGTAAAGAAAGGTAAAAAATTTTGAAATATGCAATAACATGGACGAATCTTGAGGACACTGTGCTATGAAACATTAGTCAAGAAAGACAAACACTCCCTCTTCCATCACCCACCCCTTCCTTACAGTGGGGAGTCAAATATATGGTGATGGAAGGAGAACTGACTCTGGGTGGTGAGCACACAGTGCAACACATAGATGATGTACTATGGAATTGTACACTTGAAACTTGTATAATTCTATTAGCAGTGACACCCCAACAAATTTAATAATAAAAAAAGAAAAACAAGAAAAACAAGTACTGCATTACTCCACCTATATGAGGTATCTAAAATAGAATCAAATGGTGGTTTGAGGATGCTAGGGGGAGGGGGGAGGGAGAATGGAAGTGACTAATCAATGTACATAAAATTTCAGTGGGAAAAGATGAAAAAACTGTAAGCTGTAGAGATCTGTTGTATAACATTGTATCTGTAGTCAACAATAACGTATTTTGCAATCAAAATGTGTTGACAGTAGAGCTCATGTTGTGTTTGTACCACAGTAAAAAAAAAAAAAAAAGAAATATAAAATAAACATGTTAAGAAAAGTGAAAAAACATGCAGGCAAACCAAAAAAAATCCTAAAATAAAGCACAGCTGGGAAATAGCCTAAACAGGTCCTTGAATATTACAATGGTATTAATCTAAGAATAAATCAAACTCAAGGAAAGCTAAGGCCTTTCATTGTACATTCAGCATAACACAGGGATTAAGAATCAGCCTGCTTAGGTACAAATCCTG